>VYZV01030336.1:9101-39045 GCA_013401275.1 Pandion haliaetus
TCTAGAGTAAGCTGAAGTCAGGTTAGAGTCAGCTATACTTTCTTCTTCCCAGGAGCAGAAGGAAATTTAAGAACTAGAGGAGATTACCTTAATTCAGACCTACTGGCAATCGAGGAAGCATAGATGCGCTTAGATTTCACCCTTGTTCTTTAAAATGGAACTTTGAAGTTGTGTAAGAGCTGATCAAGGGTTTGGTCACATGATGTGCATCTGGTTTGATTCCTGAGGATCTTAAAAATCCAATTTTAAAGAATTTCTAAGATGACAATACATTTATCTGTTTTGGGGTGTACGAAGAATGGGTGCCTGCTTGCAGTGGTTCAGCCTGCAGATGACAAATTAAGCCGTAAGTTCATGTGTAGCACCTGATGCCTACTGTATTTTCAGCTTGAGCTGTAGCTGCTTGTACTTTATGTACTCCCAGTTAGCTAGTGAAGGAGGGAAGTGAAATGGAGATCTCTTCTGACAGAACAAATGGTTGCTTTGGTTCAGACCAAGAGCTCATCTAGCTAAACCTCTCTCCTAATGTGCCAGATATATGGGTTGCCCAGAAAAATAAAATGTGATGATTCCTCTCCATAGTCTTCTATAGATGTGTTACCTTAGGGGCTTTCCCGAGTGTGGTGTCAGTTGTCTGTGTGGTGATGCTCAAAGTTCTCCTTTTATCCACATACTTGGACAGTCTTCTCTGGAATCCATGTAAACTTGTCTTGGTTTCAGCTGGAAAGGAATTTCCATGATTTACCACTTGCTTCATGAACATATCTTTTTTTCTNTTGGCTCTTGCTGATTTGGTGACTCCTCATTCTTGTTTGAAAGAGATTAATCCCTTTCCAACATTTCTGTGCCACCTAGACTTTTGTAGACCTCTTCTCTTTCTTTCTCAGGACTCATTTTCCTTTCCCACTAATCTGTAACAGTTGATTCTACTTTTTCTGAGTGCTATTGAACTGATGTTTTTTTATGGAGCAATCCAGTTATGTGAGGCTGCAGTCATCTGGGTAATTTTCTCAGAAAAAGATATAGCTAAATTTATAGAGCTTTGATATATAAATATATATATATAAAAACATAAAGGAGGTCTAGATTTAAGTCTGCCAGTACAGTTTTGTAAAAGAAAAGATCTCAGGAGGAAGAAATTGCATCTGTAAAACTGCTCAATAATGAGTTAGTGTATCCTATTAACGGAAGATGGCTCAGTCATACCAGGGAAGTGCTCGCTTTTGAATAGATCTGTGTCTCTACTAGGAGATGACCAGCTCAAGCCCTTTTAATTGTATACAAGGGCTAAAGGATGCTCAGAAAGGAAAGTAAATCTCCTTTCATTCTGAAGTTTCTTATGAGCAATGGCATGACCTGAAATGACTTCTGAAATTAAGAAAAAATATTATTACATCTCTGACAAGGAAAAAACTGCAGTTACCTGCACTGATAATCTACAAGCTGCTAAGGAATTCATTGACAGAACAAGTTTTTTCTGTTGGCTGGTTTGGGGTGGCTTCCGTCTTGAAAGGACCAAGAAGTTGTAACACCAATTTAGGAGGTGTCAAATGCATCACTCTATTTAATGTGTGCTATGTGCAGACTGTCTCGAGTCACTTAAGTACATAATATAACCTCTCTAAACGACAGAGAAAACCTGTCTGGGAGATGATTACTGAAGACTGATGGGTACATCAGAATTTTTCCCTGTGGAGTTTTGAGCTGATGAATCTTCCTGAATTCCCTGCAGGAGTGTTCATCATTTTATCTTGCACCAGTCCTTGCTCGGGGGAATGATAAGTGAAGTGGGACTGGGCAGAGAGAGTAATTTGAGCTGCTAACTCCTTTTAGTGTTTCATTATGAAAGTTGAAGGTGCAGAGGGTATCGGTCAGCTAGGCTATCCAGTGTGATGGGAAGTTACCTGAAGAAGAAAAATATAATGCATAACAAAAAAAATACATACAAATGTGACTATTGTAATAGAGCACATTTAGCCTATTTACTTTGAAAAGGAAAATAAGAGGCTAATGACATAAAGGGGAAAGAATGGGGCGTTGTGTAGGATGGTGTGGCATATCTGCACCCTGGATGCCTTGCAGGTGTACATTTCAGCAGCATACTCCCTGTAGGGTCTGTTGTGCTCTACACAGTATAAGCATACTGGTATTGCGGAATGGAGCTAAATCCATCCATTGTCTTCACCTAAGGTACCAAGGGAAGTGTTAATACGTACCTCCGGCAAGTAGGGAGAGCAGCATAACCCACATTCTCCACATTCCTAAATCCACAAAACCGGGTGTGAAAATGACTCAGAGGTGCCCCCAGGTGTGCGTTTGAGAGCTATTTCCACAGCGTCTGTTGTGAGTAACAAATACTTGGGAGCCCCTGTCTTGTTCTGAAAGTCAGCTCAAATTGTCTTCTGCAGTTGGAGACAAATACACTTCACAGCTGATGACACCATATTGGAGATACCTGCAAAGCCACTTACGGTTCCAGTGGATGTTTGATTTGGCTTTTGTCAGCTGCAGCATTAAAAATTGTGTTAAAAAGTAAATTAGCTCAGCAAAGTGTAAATGTTGGTGTTATCCTGTCAGCTTATTGCCTCCATCAACAGGTCTAGTTCTGATCAGCCCAGGGAGGGGGGGCTGTTGTGCTGCCAGGTGAGGTGTTTTAGGTGATCATTCAGCATCCTATTAACAAGCGGGTATTTGTAAAGTATTTTGCACTGAGAGGGTATAAATGGTTCTTTAAATGCTTTTTCTACAAGAAATACCTGTCAGCAGAAACCATGATGGATCTTAGACTGCTGCCCAGGAAAGCTCATTTCAACCACAGCTTACTGCAAGGCCTTTCTGTTTTTAGAGTCTGATGCGTGCAGCAGCATGGTGACGGTCTTTGTTTTCTAGGGCCTGGTTTGCAGCGGGGACTGCAGTAGGGTGACCCCTTTTCCCGCTGCTGGTGGAAGAGGGAAGCTCCTTTGGGTGACAGTATCCTCTCATGTACTCTGGGAGCTGTGCCTTGTCAGGTTTCCACATCCTGGTGGGTTATTTTGCAGAGGCAGCACAGCTCTCTTTGCCCGCAAGCGGCCAGACCCAAGTCCTGGTGCTGCTGCCGCCAGCCTCAGCCCCTGCCGCCTTTCCCCTTGAGACTGGAGGGCCTCCTCCTGCCCACCTTGGGGACCCCGGCGTGAGTGACTTGTCACTGTGCTGCAAGAAGGGAGGGGCTGCCTGCTTTTCCTGAAGGAAATTTGTACTCCTGCTCCTACAGGTCTGTCTTCCTCTCCAGCTGTGAGGCCATGTGCCACAGGGCCACGTAACAGGAGAGGAGCTGAAGCGCAGGTCCTCAAGTGGGAGAAATACAGGCCAGGCTGTGGAGTAATAGAAGTTTTGTTTGGCGTTTTGTTTTTCTAGGTCTGAAGTTCAGCTTACAATAAAAAATGAAGGAAGAGTTTTTCCTCTGTCATTGCTGAGGTCTTTCTAGCTGTCCATTTTGTTGATGAGCCTACAAGGTCACGATGAAGTGTGAGCCACACTTGTCGTGTCACTACTTGGGGCAGTAAAAACAGAATTGCCCAGCTGGGGTTAAAATTTCAGCTATGCAGGGCTAGTTATTAACAACCAGAAACTAACCTACCTGGTGCACGCCCCTTCTGTGGATACTTTATTAACCCGAGACCTCACGGATGCAAGAGAGAAAGGAGAGGGCTGCCCTGGGGGAGAAGGGATCTCGTGCACTGGGAACCGCTGGTGCAGGGATCCAGCTGTTGAAGCTGACGGATTATCAAATACTTGCTCTCTCCCTTGTCTTGGGCCTCTTTTCTGCCTTTAATCTGAAACCCCAGTTTGGCGGCCAGGCCCTAAGCCTCTTCGGAAGCTAAAACGGGGGCAGCGCGCGGCGCGCCGTCCCAGCGTCCCTCGACGGGCTGCCGGCGCCGCTAGGGGGCGCCAGGGGCCGGCGGGGCCCGGCGGCGGNCGGGCGGGCCCGGGGCCCGTCGTTGGCGGAGGGCCGGTTGTTTTGACTTGCAGGCTTTAATCACCGCAAATGGCTGCTCAGATCGTTCGCGTTTAGCGGCCTGGGGCTCTTGTGGGGTACTGCTTACCCGCCTGTATTTCTGTGTCCCTCTCCCGCCCCCCCCGCCAGCCGCGTTTTCCCACATTCACTGGCCGGCAGACAGGCAGCGGCCGGTCCGCGGTGCAGCCCTCTCCTCAGAGGGCTGACGCTTTACTAGCGCTCCTCCAGTTGCCGGGTGTTTTTCTTCCTTTAAACGTGTTTATGCTTTGTACAAGTCCTTCCCATCCCACAAACCTCTTCCCCATCTCTGATTTCAGAGGGGACACTTCACCAGGTAACAGAAGAACTGGTTTTGGCCTCCTCGGCGCTGAGTATGTAAGAATACTGACTAACTCCTCTGGGCCTGCTGGCCCCCGCTTTCCAGATGTAGCTCAGCAGGCAGTTTGCCTTTTCTGCACATTGTTGGCTCTTACAGAGCCTCACGTCCCCCAGAACCCCGACGTTCTTTGCCGCAGGGCTGCTGCTCAGCACCTTGGTTCCCAGCCTGTCCTGATGCATCCACCTACCTGTGGGGAGAAACCCTATGGGCTTTCTCCAGGTGTAGTATCACTGTGGACCCCCCTGATGTGCGGCCTTTATAACGTCACTTAAATAAAACCTGTAGAAGTCATACTTACACTAAATACCCAACTAGCCCTACTGGCATCGTGCGGAACAAATGCCATTTGTCACAAAGAAATGCACCAGGAGCAGATCCTGTGTGTCTTTCTATATCATGACATGTAAAGCGGTGACTGTAAAACTCTTCTATCCCACAGAGCTGCATAGAATTGAATCTTGACATTGAAATATTGTGAAAAGCTGCATATTATGTTTCTGAATAAGTACCAGAATATTCTCCTAGGCATTTTCCACTCTTTATTTAAACCTTTTTTTTTTCAGGAGGATACTTTGAAATGTCACAAAATTTGGTATCTTTATTTGAGCTGCAAAACAGTGATATAAGATGCAGAATGTCAGACCTGTGCAGTGGGTGAATCATTATCAAATCCACTCATAGGTGAAGCTTTGAGGCATTTTTGTATTTTTCTCTCGTTTCCAGCTGACTTATCTCCATTGATCCACAGACACATGAGCAGCACGAGAGAGGCAGGAAGAGTCATTCCTGATGAGAAATGGATTTTTTCCCCCATGCTCATTATTGTAGAGGACTGTCAGTTTCCCTTGGCAGCCTGTACAATGGGCTTGCTCTCTAATAAATGCAGATAGCATTAAATTAATGTTTCATCCCCATGGTGACAAACAGTGGCATCCAATTCCAGCACAGGATAATTCAATGACAACATGGCAGCAAACAAATACCTCGCCTGTTATGAGCTAATCAGAGATGCAGAGTATTCGAATTGGACCCAAAGCATCCACCATCAAAGCTTGGAATGAGTTTATTAACCTGGAGACACATTGTTGAAAATGATCTGGTAACTGGGAAATGAGAGAATATGCATTAAAAAAAGATCCAAGCACATAAAAATAAGTATAAAAGCATGAATCAATTTTAATAAAAATTTTCATTCTACTCTTCATCTGGCTCTCACTGGAACCTGTGCAGGAATGTATGTGTGGAGATGAAGAAGAGGATACTTAGTTCACATGCTTGGTTGATGAAGCTAGTAGAGATCGGGCTGCTAGCCTCGCAAACTGTGGAGTTTGGCTTTGTCATGTTCTTTGGTCAGAGTTTGGCAACCTAGGATAAGGCAAGGCTGTAGAGAGCCGGACCCAGGGGTGTTTGGAAACTGTTACTTGAAAGAGCTCCAACAGACAAGAGCAGATATCCACAGCAGAGAGATTCTAAGGGCCGTTGAAGCCTGAAGGGTGACTGGAGCCCTTGAGCACCCTGCCATGCTGCTGGGAAGGGAGCTGCTGGCACTCGGGCAAGACCTGGCTCTGAGGCTCTTCTCTCTGCTTCTCTGCTGCTTTTGTCCCCTCCCGCTGGATGCATAGCTGGTGGGCCTTCATTAGGCCCAACAGTGAATGCACCTTTCTTTTGAATTTATAATACATATGGGTGGATACTCTAGAGGGAACAAGATACTAAGCTCTTGAGACAACTTGCAAAGAAAGAGAGATTTTGCAAGGACAGGGAATTCAGCGTTCATTATTATGGCTTGCCCTAGGGTTTTGTTCTGCACATCAGCAGTTCTTCAGGAGGGGAAGGACCAGCAGCAGCCTCTTAGAACAGAGGGTTCCCCTTTCACTTGTGCTCAGCTGTATGTTTCTGAAAGGCTATTTTGCTGTATGTGTTCTCAGTGAGAGCAATGCTTCAGTTAGTGCTTGGGATAAAATCTTATGGGTGCCAGTTGCTTTTTTTTTTCATCAGATTAGTTATTTAAAAGCATCTCATTCATGTCCCCTAGAATTATTCTAAAGATTCTCATCACACTTTTTTTTTTTATTAATGAAAGCTCTTGGAGCCACATCTGGCATGTTTTATTGATCATAATCTCATGGCTGGAAGCTCATCTTGGTAGCTATAGCAACAGAACTTTTTTTTTTCCAAATGTCAACATAACTCCACAAAAAGTAGAGTAGAGGGAGCAGATCATTTCAATTACTGAGCAGCTAATAACTCTTTTTTCTGTAACCAATTCTGAGTTTTCTAATTCGATACAGTAAATAATGGATAGGAACAAAGTCTTTTGACAGCTACGTCTGCTGTGGAAGCACATGAAAGAATAACATGGATGCACATGGTGTCTCAAGAGTCCTTTTTGCTGGTTGTGCCTTGCTCACATCCTCTGCTGGGCTGCAGGCATCATGGCAGGCTGAGGGCATGGGTCCTGGAGAAGCGGCACCACAGAGCACGTATTCAGAGCCCTCCCTCCGCTACCCAACCAGGCAGGGATCTCAAACACTGCCCACGGCAGCAGGGCTTGCTCCAGCTCTTGGGGGCAAAAGGTACTCCTGAAATGTGCCTAAGGGTTAAGGTGAAATGATAGAGTGAAATTGTAACTTTCTATAAGTGCATTCTGATGCCTAAAGACCCCTTTGAGGTTGGCACCACCAAGTTGTTCTTATCAGAGGTTTTCTCAGGTATGTCTACTCAGGCAGAAGTTACCTCTGAACCAGAGGACCTGCAGGTTACCTGGTCTGCATTGCAGGATGGCTCTTTCCTCTGCTTCCAGCTCCAATGTTTGGCTCTGAGAGCATTTGGAGCAGTGTTTCTTCATCCTGCCTAATAGCGGCATCCTGCTAGCGCTTGAAAATGGTGATGCTGGGACAGTCAAATGAAGCAGTGGGTGGATGCTGTTGCCTTCCTTGCTTTCCCCTAGGGCTTTCCAGCAAGGCAAGTGGAGAACCGCCCTCAGCCTCCAGCCAGAGCAGAAAGTCAGATCCAGCTGTGGCTGCCTGCCTTTTTCAGGTCTGTAAGAAACTACATATGGGTATAAACAGTATTTCTAAAAAATTCCTAGAGATTCAACCCTTGACATCATCTTTTCAGCAGCTGAAAAAAATAGGCCTTTGGAAGTGCTGGAGAGCACAGCCCTGAGAAAATCACAAAGGGCAGGCTTCTTCCCTGGGGCCCCTCACTGCTCCCCCGGTAGGCACTGGAATCTGTTCCCATCAGCTCCCTGGTTGGTGATCAGTGCAGAACGCTTCGGTGGCCTTGACGTGTTCCCCCAATTGATGCTTGCGTTCCCCAAGTCCCACTCCCAGCGTGGGAGGTCTCCCTGGGGCACGCAGCCTCAGGCAGAGCTGAGGTTCTTAGCAATACCCCACAAAGGACCTATATTTATTATTATTAATTATTGAAATCAAGCTCGCAGCTGGAGGGCAAGTTATCTGGGGGCTCTGCTGCTCTAAATATCACGTATTTGACCCCCACTTCTGTGCAGTCCTCCCTGCAGCCCTGCCAGCAATGCAGCACAAGGCTTTCCTTGCAGATGCCCTTTCCAACCAAGAAACCCCATAAATCAGCCTCTTCTTTTCATCCTGCTCAAAAACCAGGGTGCGCTGGGGCTTTTTTTGCAATGTCTTTCCTGGGTTATGTTAAATGTCCATCCATCCAGTGAATGGCTGTGGCTGGGCATAAGTGGCCGGGGCAAAGGCATCTGCCTTTGCCCCGGCCACTTACGCCCAGCTCCAGCCCCGACATTTTTTCCCTGTGCAGATGATGCAGCCGCTCATGCATGTTAATCCCAGTGCCAGGTCACTGAGCGGGAACAAGGCGAGGATTGTTCCTCTGGAGCCCAGGGGAAAGCGGGAACGCAAGGCACGGGGAGGGGAAAGACACGCTGCCCATTCCCAGACAGCGGCAGAGTGTGAATTGTGTCTCCATTTCGCTCTGGGTAAAACCGAGGGCTGGTTGCTGGAAGAGATGTGAAGACCTTGTTGCTGCTGAATAAAAGGGTGAGTTGGCGCGGGTTGGCGCTGACTTGGTGAAACATGTTTCTCCTGTGCTGCACCCACAGAGCACCCCGGGAAAGGAGATAACCATCGGGAAAATATGTAGCTGTGGTGCTGCCAGGGATTTGACGCAGCAAAATACTTCTGTTATCGGTTTCTTCTGGTTGAAGTGCACATCCCTGCCGGGGCAGGTCCCTTGCTGCTTTAACGCTTAGAAATTTAGGGAGGCGAGGTGGTGGGTACAACAGCAGCGGGAAGGACTAGTCTGCTGTGTGGTTAAGGATGGGCTTCGTGATACTTTGCTTCGAGTTCAGCCGGTCAAGTGCATCGTTGTGAAGAGTGCAATTTTATATGGTGAGAGCAGAAATGGAAGAGTAAAGTATGACCATAAGAGTAGACAAAACCAATGTGCCCGGAGAGAATTTCAAAGACAAAATGGCTCATGTGGTTGGGGGAAAGTCAAGGGGACTTCTTCAGAGAAGTGGGTGTTGTGTTGGGCTGGAAAGGAATAAAGGCGTACAGAGCTTTTCTTTCCTCAATTTAATTTCTTCCCCTACCCCTACTTTTCCTGAACGCTATCCCAGGAAACACCTTTCACTTTAAGCAAATATTTTCTTGTATTAGCTTAGCTTAGGGCCTCTAACAGAGCAGAGCTGGAAGAGTTTGCCTGGTGCTGCTACTAGCAATGGGCAGCATCATTGGCAGGATCATCAACAGAAAATTCAGTGTCCACTCGGAAGTTTTGGAGTCATACAGACCTCGGATATTTTAGAAAAGGTTAATGACACCAGCTGTTATTTTAATTCCTGTTGTATCTTTACAGCAGTGACTTGGTGGTGATTACATACCACCGCACACATCTAAGAGGAGCCTCAGACAACGTCATAACCCAACATTTAGGTGTACTTACAGCCACCTGCCCTGACCCTGTAAGGATCTAGTTCTGTTACTTTCTACTTTTTCACACAAAGAGTCATCAAAGTCCCTACACGTCTGTCCCTTCCCAGGCCACCACAGCCAGGGAGAGGGGAGGTGCTGACCCCTCTTACACCCAGATTAGGAAGTCTTGGTGGCAGGGAACGTGCTGCAGGGAGCGTTTCAGTAATTGGTAGTCAATAATTATAGAAGCAAGGATGGGAAAGGGCTTTTCTGCCTCTGCTGATGAGTGGTGACCTCTAGGCCAGAGACTCACTCTGACTTGACCCAATAAATACTTATGGACTCCATAGAAAAAATGGAGAGCTTCCGCAGGTGGAGCTGAGAGGGCAGCGAGAGCCTGCAACTGCCCTTGGGTGGAGGAAGGGGCTGGACCAGGGTTTCCCACATCTTGACTGACTATTTTAACCACTAAACCAGTGGGTGAAAGTAGCAGCAATGAAGACCAAACCCAGCTCCTAAATGAACCAAAACAGAAAGTCATGATTCATGTATGAATCTACAGAGAGGATTCCCTACTCCCACTTCCTATATACCTTCAAAGTGCTGAAAAGCCTCCCCTTTCTTTTTTTTAAAGATGGGATTAGAAAGAATATTTGCAAAAACATGTTTCAGTCCTTGTGGGGAGTGGGACTGGGCTCTACCCTCCCCAGCAGCTATTCCAGTAGCTGCCTGGGGCACGCCACGCTCCCTGCACTGGCTTCTTGTCTTGCAGGTAGGTACCTATCTCTTCTGTATCCCCTGTGTAATTAGGATGTTATGAATGCTAGCCGAAAAGTTAAATATCACAGGGTACTATTGCAGCCTAAATCATCCCTGTGACTCTAGTCCGTATTTGTAGCTAGTTGTGTGATGGCTGTAGCAGGATTGTTTTCTAGGCTTTGAGCCTGAAAATGCCACAGAAGGAGAGCAGGGCAATGAATTTAGCTGAGGAGTTAGGTTTATCTTCTGTATATGTTACCGATATGATCATTTGTATTTGACTCAGCCAGTGTTCATTTAATACACATGCATTAATAAATACTTATTAAAGTCAGATAGAAGCTGACTGCTGTCTAATACACCAGATAACTCAGGCCACTCACAGCACTACACAATGTATGCAGTATTTATTCAGGTGTATATATATAAAAATATGTATGTATGTACACATAGATGTGTGTGAATGTATGCACGTATATATATGTTTGGATTTCTTATTCCTCAAGCCAGTTACGTTCTGCTGATCCCTTGATACAGAGGCAGTCTTGTGGATGCTCTCTGGTTGAAATTACCTAATTCAGTTTACGCCATGAGTGTGGTGTTAGGCAGGGCTGTTCTCCACTGCACATGCAGCCTCAGCCCACACAGCCTAAAGTCAGCAGCAGCCCCACCAGTGCCCAGGGAGGCTGTGGCCAGAGTTCCTCCCACTCGAGGGAGCAGAGCAGCCAGGAGCGAGCATCCCACTGGCCGGCAGGAAGGGAGCAGCTACCCTGCCCCAGCAGTGCATTAGCTGCATAAACCAGCTCGGTGCAGAATGGGCTGGCGCCGAGTGTCAGAAAAACTCGCGGTTTATTTAATACAGCCACTTCCAAGGCAGAGCCTGCGTTTGCAACGGTCCTGCGTTGCGGGCTCCCTGCTGTGAACTTGCTGCCCACTCCACAGAGCACAGTGAGCGTTCGCTAAGGAGCACACAGCGCCCTGAAAATGCATCGTGTCATCCTCACTCTGTGGCTGGTCGTACCACCATTGCTGGCAGCAGCACCACACCAGCTGCTCAGGCCAGGGCGGACTGAGGGGGCAGCCGGCAACTCAGGCACCTCGCTGTCAAGTAGCATCGGTGGTTGCTGCCACTTCTGCACCAGGTGTGATGGTGGTAGGAAGCTGCAAGTGGAATATCTTGTCCTGTACTCCAATTTACTTGGAAAAAGATATGTCACTAAATATTGACTCTGCAATGAGACTAATAATTTCCAGACAGCTGCAGGTCTCTCCTACCCTCTGAAATATTCTTGTGGGGGAGTGATGGGGAGTAAGTTCCTTTCTCAAATGTTATTTTCATTTTATGTGTATGCTAATGTGTGTGCAATGCTGTCACTGAGATTACCACAGACTGTCACTGAGATTACCACAGACTGTCACGTGTTGGAGACTCTGTACAATTTGTTTCTATAATGGCACTTCTTACTGCTAAACATTTTAAACTATTTTTTAAAAATGAAAACCAGACAAATATTGGGCAAGTCTTGCTCCTGGGGGAAAACCATTTTTATTGCTCTCAGTTTATGAAACACTTTACAGAGGTCAGACTTCTGTTCTGTGTAAAGATTGCACATGCGGGCACCAAATGATTTTCTGAAAGTCTCAGTATGTTAGTGGCAGAGGTAGAATATCTGTTATTAATTAGGCATTAAATAATTAAGATGCTGATGGAGTGGTAGGGCTGTGTTCAGACTAAAGCACCTTGCTCTTAGTCTGCCTCTTAAACTGCTCTGAAACAGATTGACACAACATCTTGCCTCCACCTGCATGATTCAGCTGTGCAAGCTGAGCTGTGTCCCGACCCTCCCTATTTCCCCTTGCAAAGGAGGGCAGGCCTTTGCCCACAGGAAAGGGAATATTAAAAGAAAAAAAACCAACCCCAAACATCAGTAAAGGGCACTGTGCTTTGAAGGGAGCCAGCCGGCTCACCCGCTCCCCGGTGACTCACATCCTTGGTGGCTGTGAGCGGCAGCCACGGCATGAACCTGAATCAGGATGTTGATGGATGCCACGGGCAGCCGTGGGCATGTTTAGACTAAATGGGAGGTTCGGGTCTCAGGTAGCAAGGCTGTGGCACACATCGCCGTTCTTGTCACAAAACAGGCACGTACCGGACTTGACACCGGCGCTTAGGGACACTGCGTTTTCTTTGCAGGCCCTTTTTGAGAGCTCTTAGCTGTTTGCGACAGTGTCCAGCGTGTCACCTGTGGGAGAGCCATAATCTTAATGGCCCGACGGTTCGGTAGCTCCAGAGGCGCAAGAGGTGGAGTGCGGGAGGAGGTGTTCAGCAGGGAGGAGCACATGGCACCTGGGTGCTACAAGGTGCGGTGACTCAGCGGAGCATGCTGCCGGCCCCCAGGCGCCTGGCTGCCACCGAGCTGCCCTGCGGCAGGCATGGGCACACGCCGGCCACCATGCTCCTTCCTGGATGGAGTCTCTGCCTGCGTTCCTCTTTAAAAATTATGAAATCAGCTTGTTCGGAGGAGTGTTACGCATAGTCATATTTTACTAGATAAACCTCCAGGTTGGGTGTGTTGCCAGGAAAGGTGCGAGGTTAACAAGTCAGGGCATCAGAATCTGCTCTTCCTACCTGACAAATGCATGTATGAATTTCACTCTCACACCGTGACATGGGGATGTACCTCCAGCTGGCCCTCAGCCTTTTGCTGGCACGACTTGCCTAAGATTCATTGCAATTTTACACTTCTTGAATGACTCGCTTAGATAGATCAAATCTTTGATGTGTTCCTTCCAACCCTGTGTGTGCCAACATGAGGAAGTACAGGCGCACTCATCAGGACAACAGTAATTAGCTGCAACTTCTGAATCGAAATGCACAATTAATGCTGTGTCATATACTGAGTATCAGTCATGCAATGAGAGGGTTGTGATGGCAATTAGGAATTCCAGAGTTTTAGGGCAATTGCTGTGCCAAAAATCCCACTCAGCTTGTACAAATTGTCCTGGGCAGTATTAATCCATTGTGCAGCATCAGGCAGAGGAACTGTTTGCATCTCACAGTAACTCTCTTGCAACCCGATCTCCAAAGTGACGGCAGTTCCTCTGTCCTGGAGCACACCTCTGGGAGATAGAGTAACCCTGAGACCAGCTGAGAGCCAGCTCTCTCCCTGCAAAAAACAGTCAGTGAATATCGAAGGTCCTCCTGCTCACCTTTCTTTGCTTGAAGTCTTCTCCTATGTAAACTCCAAGAGCCCCCTCTCTCCCTCATGAGCTTCTCCCCTTCCACGGAGAGTGGGGAGTGGACATGCAACAGGCAGCCCAGGGCTCCAACCCGCTGACCCATCAAAGAGCAGGGGCACAGTGATGGCAGCGCCCGAGCAGCACTTCCCTCCACCACAGTCACCACCAGGTTATGTGAGTATTGCACACACAACACTGACGGTGAGTGTCTCTCTCTGACAGCACCCGGGAAGAGACCTCCTCACCTGTCATACAAACATGGAGCATGGGGAGCTCCGCAGGTCCTGTGCTCTGCTGTGCTGGAAAGGCTCAAAGCCTGAGAGCTTCACAAAATCATGTTTTCTTGCTCTTGTAGGCAAACAAGCCAGTTTTACAACTGCCAGCATCCCTTACCTGCCACCTACCAGTTTGGGGAACAGATCTCAGACTTGCTCATGCCATTGGAGATGTGTGAACAAACCTGATCTGTGCCTGCCTCAGTGCCTGCGGCTCAGCAACACTGTCCACTGAAACCACGGGGTTACGCAGCTTGTCCGTGGGTGTCCTACCTTCATTGTTACACATCCAAAACACCTGTCCTGGATTTGAGACACCTTTGCAATGACTAAGCTCACGAGTTGCCTACCAATAACATTTACCATTGCAAAAGAATCCTGAAGGACAGCTCTGCCTGGCTGATGACACAACGTTTGCCGTGTGGTCCCGTCGAAGTCTTCCAGCATCACAGAGACACTACCAGAAGTGTTTGGTTTGGGGACCCAACCAGTGTTAGGGTTTTCTTAGTCATAGTGAATGCTCGGGCATTTTCATGGTGACCTCTGAATGCAGGGAAAGGCCAGGCTAGCTGCTTACTGAACAATGGAGGGACAAACAAATGGTGTCCCCACTGAAGCGGAAATTTAAAATTACGCTGCACCTAATAAAAGAGGGAACTTGGTGCCAGTGCAGACAGCGCAGTGCCCTGTGCCTACCAGAGGGAGGAGAGGGAGGGGGACAGTGAGCTCCCCAGTTTCCCCACTAGCACCACTCGTGGTCTTTCCTTTTGATTTTCAAGAAAGCAGACTTGTTTTTTTCACCAAATGCCTCCTGCCTCTATACCCCAAACTATTCATGGCCTGTTACTGGGTTTCCTAAAGCATTTTGAACTAAATGCTGCTTTCAAACCTGTCCCCCAGCCCTGCTGGTACTGCTGGATCAGTTTTTTTAACCTTCCGCCCCTTAATAGTCCTCTTACAATATTCACGGCTCCCACTTTCAATAATGGGAGATTAATTTAATGCTGCATCTTTTTCACATAATAATTGTTATTAAATCTCTGAATCCTGATGTAGTATTTTCAAGCGGCTTCTACCAGCTGCTGCAGCGGTAGGGCTGGATCCACAGACCACTGATTTCTTTCATTTTGTGGAAGTCATACAGGACTCAGTAAGAAGCAAATATTATTTTCACTGCAGAGATTCCACAGGTCACTAAACTGACACCTGCGCTAAACTGACTGCCATTATTATTCTGAACAGGGAGGCAGCCCCATTCCAACATTATGAACTGGTTTGAGAAAATTACTGATTTTTTTTTCAGTTCAGCATCTGAACCAAAATGTTAATAAAAAAACCAAAGAAACAAAGATCTGAGTGAGCAGTATGTAAAATTTGCAGATGTTTCTTTCAGGTTAAAAAAGCTTTGTCCACATAAACCATCCCATCTGACCCAAAGGAAAACATTTTCTTTCTCTGTATTTATAAAAACAAAAATAAGGAGAGGCTCCATGCACAGCTCTGTTTCTAGACACCCAAATTTATCCCTCACCAATAGTACCTCACACGGCAGGTGGAAAAGATGGTAAAATAAGGGAAAATTAAACACATATCTGTCATGTAGGGTCAGTGGAGACTTCCCTGGAGAGGGCTGGCCCAGAGGGGCTGGGGACAGCCATATATTTGGGGGCCAAATGCCTTGGGAGAGACAGTTGTTCCTCCGGCTCTTCTCCTCCCCCACAGCAGGTTTCCAGGAAATCATGTGAATAAAAGCCTTTGTAAGGAGAAAGGAGAGAGGGTCACGGAGACAAGCTGGAGAGGACGATGCCAGCCAGAGCCATGCTGACAAGTCCTCCCTCAGAAAGCAGCTGTGCTCCCATTGTGCTGGGTGAATGACAAGGCTCTGCCGGGATGTCACGCTGACCCAAAACGTTGCCGCTGTGTCCAATTGACCAATAAATCATGTCTTGTTCGGGGATGCTCTCCTGAATAGCTGGGAAATCGCGGTTTGTTGGCTAAATGCTCCCTAATGGGTGATGTTTCATTTGGAGTAGATGTGAGTCTCCGATGCCTGGGGGTGACTGTTTTTCAGTGGTGCAAACTGGAAGAGCCTCTGAGCGAGCGGGGCCAAGAGCATCCTGCAGCATCCCCCCTCCGTAGCAGGAAGAATTGTCACCAACAGTTAATCACATTTTTGTTTGTTGCTGGGTTTTTTTCCTAGAAATAACTATTTGCGTCAAATTTGTGAACAGTTTTGGGAAGACTGAATTACTTCTGGGGGAGAATTTGCAATTTCCTTCTAAGAAACTGCTGAGATCTACCTGTTAATTACTATTAGCAGCTCTGAGGATCCTTTGCCAGGTAGAGACCATGTAGAAGAGACAGAAGTGAGACAGAACATTTTCCAAGCAAAGATATAATTAGGGATTAGAGACACTGATCCTACTGCATAATATAATTAGGAGATTATGGTGTGGCATTGGCCTGGCTTAGACTTGACAGAAAAATCTCTACCCTGCTATATAAAACCTTGCAAGTTTTCAGATGGAAACCTGTAAACAAAAGGTCATCACTGTCTTAAACCCGTGTCCTACAGCAGCAACTTGCATGTTGAGGAGTGAATGGAAACTTGTGTGGTCTCCTGGGTTAGGGGTAGAGAAACCCCTGACAGGAGGTAACCACCAGTGCCATCTGCTGCTTCCCCTTCCCTGCAGGCAAACTGGTCCCAGCTGAGACTCTTCTGCTGTCCCCAGCCCTTCCCTGCCAAGACTTTCTCTGAGCCCCTCCTGGGTGTTGGCAGCATGGGGCAGTGGGCTTAAGGACCCCCTGCTCTGGCTTCTGGGCAGGTTCCTGCTGGGATCTCCACTCAGGTTTGGGAAGAGCTTGAAGGGCACCTGCCACTCCCCCAGCCCTGGGCATCGTGTAGGAGGACAGAAGCACTCCCTTTCGCAGTAAGTGGGGCCAAGGAAGGCACCCTGTGGGCTGGTGGGCCGGCAAAGAAGGAGAAACTCGCGGCCTGCCCACAGCCCTGGTATTGCAGAGTTCTGCATCAGCCAAGCCAGCCCCTAAATCAAATGAACACAAATAATACTGTGAGAATCAACTACACAGATTACATTCCCTTACCTCCTACCCTAAAGCATTTCTAAAACCAGTAACTCCAAAAAAAAAATTAAATCATACCACTAAATGGACCACCAGCAGGATAGGCTTGGTGTGCTTTTAGTACATTAGTTGATTAATTCTTGCTAAAAGTCAATAAAACACTCCAATGAAGCATCCCCCAAATCAAGCAGTAAGACCAATGCTGCCATTCAACCACAGCATTTTTTGTGGTGCCCAGAGCCATAGATCCCCCAAGAAGAAGAGGGGAGTGGAGAAGCGTAGTGCCCTCCTGCAGCTCTGAGCACTTTGCCATGGGTTTCTTTGTCATGCACGACGGCTGCAGCAGTAAGGCTGTCCAGTGCTTACGGCATCTTATTCTCTCCCCGTACCACTTTCTTCTTTTACCTGGTATTAATTCTTCAGCACAGAAGCCACCTTCTTACTGTGTTATATCTATTACGTTTTCATGGCAGTATAGATTGTAAATGCGAACAACTCTGAGTGCTTCACTTCCCTCATTATACACTCTCCAGGGCACAGGTGGATAATAAAATAATAACCTGCATCTTATAGCCAATTAACAAGAATAAATCCATGGATGAAATGCATGTGACAAAAGCCCAGTGTAAGAAGGCCCTGCAGACTCTGCCGATCCATTTCCTGTTTCTCTTTCTGACGCTCAAAAATCCAAGTATATTAAAGTTTCAACAGCCTTCACATGTAAGTGCCAGATAGTAAGAGAATATCTTGACCAAATCAAATGCTTCTTTTACTTTGGGGAGCACTGATTGTAAGGAGGTCATTTGTCTTTCTCTTGCTGTGCAATCATGGAATGAAAAATTGCAGAATTTACAGAAAATAGAGTCACGAGCACATCATCTTGTCAGGCTATGATTTGTCTGGAGACAAATGACTGTCACATTTCCTCAGCATAGGAAGGTAATCTGAACACTGTCTGTGGTCTAGTAATTTTGCTAAACTTCCCAGCACTCACACCAGGACAAATATTCAGGATACTAAAATGAAGATATTTAAACATGTGATTTTAATGAAAAATTATTTCAGTGCAAGTGCTTGGATTCTCAGATCCATCCTCTTTTAAGGTATTATTTGGAATTGCTTTGCAATTTTTTCTATAATATGAACTTAATCTTTGTGATACACCATAGGCTAGTCCAGCAAATGTAATTGTCTCCCCTCTACATTGTATTTTCCTTGATCAAGATTATTACCCCCTTGAGTACCTTACTTAGTATTTTGCTATCTGACAAGCCAATTAAAAAGTTATTTGATGTTGTAAGTAAAGAAGTAAAAGAAGATTTAGAACTATAAAAAGCAATCTGTATACTTCTATAAAAGCACCCATCTTGGGGATATTAAATGACTGCAATGTACAGTCAGGAATAAAAGGTAACACAGCAAATTGGAGCTGTCATTTCATCTCCTCTTCATAAGAGATTAATTAATTTTCTTTTGACAGTGATAGCAGCTGAGCTTCAACATAACGACACATGATACGAAAACATAAAAGCTTCTTTTTAAAGTGCATATTGATAGTTGTCTGCCTGGGATCCTACAAAGTACAGTAGATTTTTTTTCCCCCATTTGGCCCTGCAGGACCATTAGGTGGTTTGTCAGAGGCTGCAGAAAGGCTCAGGAGCTTGTGAAATTGGAGTATATGCCTATTTCCAGAGTGGTTTTGAAAGATGTTGAAGATCTTACTGTTCCTAAAACACCCGCTTGCTTAGGGGAATTTTAAACGTCCGTCTTCTCACTTGTGTTTGGGATTAATTAACCCTTGGGAGAAAAAAGTCTTCTTGTATGTTTAATGAAGTGACCTGAAAAGATCTGTATTTAAAAGAAAGCCTGCCAATTGTGTGACGGCCCAGTTCTTTGTAATAATCCTGTCGCTGCTGCACAGCGCTTGCTTTGGGGTTCACCCAGAGCCCCGGGGACAACATGTCCCCCCAGCGCCCCTGAAGATGCCACTTGCTCTGCAGCCAGCCCCAGCTCACAGCTCAGCTGCCCAATTTAAGGGGCCTGAGTTAAGTTCCAGGACCTGGGATGAGTTCCTCTGGCAGTCCACCCTGGTTTTCCAGCAGATGGCAATAACCCATAATGGGTGAGCAGGAGGAGCGGGGGGCTGCGCACTGGTGGGGCAGGAGCCTCCCCAGCAGCCCTGCCAAATCCCGGTGGCAGAGAGAGAGGCGAAAAGCAGGGAAGAGAGCAAGCCAATGAATAATAGATTACTAAAATCTAGCCAGCTAGAAAGTGCATACAAAGGAAAGGGGAAGAGTGCATAATTCATCTATAATTGCTCAGGGGGGGATTTTAAATAGAGAAGGGAGATAAGCTGCACATTCCCTTTGTTTCTTTTTTAAGTTTTCCAGTGGTGGAAATTTGTTTTTATTCACCTGTCTTGGCCTTTGGGCTCAAAGATGACCCAGCTACCGTCCTGCCATCCATCTGTCAGGTGATGTGGCTGGTCACACACAGGGTGCCAAGGTGTGACTGAAGCACGACCTAAAAATGACTGTTGCCTGTAATACTGCAGGCAAAAAGTGGTGAGCATAGAGGATGCATCTTTAAAAAGACAGGGACAAAATCCTGGTACTATCTTGTCAATGGCTATTTCATAGCTTCTGAAAATACTCTGGAGGAATTTCTATCTTGTGATTCACTGTTAATCATCCTGCTCACTTTGCAAACCAACGAATTTATGTGAGGTTGGCTTTTGTCACAGCAAATGGAAACCTTTTTAACTTTCTTGTGTTTCTCCAGAATAAACAAGGGAACAGGAGAGAACAACACAGGTTGGCTGTCCCGGAGTCTATAAAGGATGCTTCCCTGGGAATCGAACATGTTTGTGTCTAGAAGTGATGATTTTATGTGATAAACTTACACCCTGCATTTGTCAAGATTAAACACCTCAAAATTCTTACTGGCATTACAGAAAGCAACATAAATATAGACCCATGCTCTCAGCTCAGAGGTCTGTTTGTGCCAACGCCCTGTCTCTGAAAGTCGAAAAAATCAGGCTCTTCTGGAGGAATAGCAAATGAGACAACATGCCCTGGTTTCCTATTCACCGGGGGGAGGTACAAAAGGCTGGTCTACACTGTAAAACCTGAGCATTTATAACCGCTGCTGTTCCATGGCTACCTGCGTAAAGCTCCTTTTGTTTTCTCATCTTGCTACACTCTTGGCCTCAGTGAAAAGCGTTGGCAACGAGTTCCATGTTCCAGTTTGTGTGAAAACCTTTCTCAGTTTCTACTGTGTAACATTTCAAGATCACTGAATGTTCCCTTCTTTTTTCTTTTCTTTTTATGAAAGAGCGTACTTAGAAACTTTTGATCTGCTTTCTCCTTACCATGATGTTATATTTTTTCTTATAGTGTTTCTGTGTACTGGTCTTTTCCAAAGATAAATTTTTTTTCAATCTCTTAAAAAAAGGTGTAATGAAGTGGGAAGAATGGCTAATGCCCACTCATAAAACATGCAGAAAAACACTGAGCTACTCTTGTAAGAAAAGGCAATCCTTCCTTTTTTATGTCTCCTTCGCCCTCTTCCAAGAAGCAAATTAAAGGGGTGAGGAAGATAATTGTTTTGGGTGGGTATGTGATGGAGATCCTAATAATAATGTAATTGCAAGACCAATAGTTGAAGACCTGTATCTGTTAAAAATTAGTAACTATTTATTATTTACCCACCACTGTATCAGCAGACCTTTTTTAACTTCTGCTGGCATGACAGCTTCACAGCCTCCAGAGCAACAACCTGTTTCATGCTTATTTTTGAATTATTGTGTGTTCAGCACCTAATGAGATACTCAGTTTGTGGCATGCATGGAGTATGCGGTCCAGATTACCAGCTCTGCATTTATTTTACTATTCTGTTATGACAAAGCTGATGCGGGGAGGTGAGCACTAGCATATCATTCAGTGCCAGATGGACTGGCACAGATAACAGCAGTTTGCGAGACCTGCTCAGAAGTAACTGTTTGTGCTTTATTTGCTGACCAAGAGACAAGATGCCTACAGATACTGTGTTTCTTTTGGTGATAACTTGTGGTTATTAATGCACTAAACAATTTCCATTAAACAAGAGTAGGAATAGATGATATATTTCCCAGTGAATAGTAAAATCACAACAAATATGGTCTCATTCATACAAAAAGTTCATATATTGGATTTGAATTCATTTGAACGATGCTGCCTAGGGAGAGCACAGTAAAAGCAATGTCACCGTATTCCCATCACGGAGCTGGGGGAGGGGGCCGCCTCTCTTTGAACATTCATTCTCAGCATGAAAGATGCAGGTTCAGTGTCTGCTTGAGGGGATTTAAGCCCCCTCCACCATCTCTTTCTTAGTCCGTCATTGCTAACCGCCACTCCATTAAATATTCTGGGGTGCTTGCAATCCTGTTGCTGCTGTTCCACTTAGCGTTAATAATTAAATCGTCACTGGCAGAGGGACTGAGCTTCAGATATCTTCCATCCTCCAGGAGCACTCCAGGCTGAGAAGCATTCATGTCCTTTGTTGAAATGACTGCTCATATATTTTCCACGCACCAAAACTGTGCCAGCCAGAGGGACTGAAGGTGGCCCACTTTAAACTGGTTAGGATGCTAATCTGGAAGGGATGGTAAACATGATTTTAAATCCAGTTTCTGCTTCATTTGAACTAAACTACAAGGTCTTTGTTTTGCTATAAAACCTCTCACATTTAAATTTGTTTTGACCCAAGTTGGGGCCTGTTTTTAATCTTGTTCCCCCCCTTCCTTTTTTTGTCTCAGCAGGAGGCCTGAGAACTCTCCCTCTCTTTTCATAAATTGCAAACATAATGATAACAAAACTCTGAGCCAGTGAACACCTCTCATTTGGCTTTGGAGTTTATTCATCCCTAAGGTATAGCTATTATTTCATAATTGGAAGAACCTTCTAGGTATTTTTTTATCAGTAGTATAATAGATACCTACAGCTCTGCTATTACTTCCTTGTGAACCTGCCTTGGTGTTAAGAGCTTTTATCTTGACTCAGCTGTTTGCAGCAGCTCTGGGGCTCCTCCCTTCCAGGACATAGTTTCATCCTGGCCGAAACCAGCATCCTACACAGCCTCACTCTGTCGTTAGGGCAGACAGGTGCTGCACCATATTTCTTCCCACTCTGCAGGAAGAGATCATGACCTCAGTTATGTAAAACAGTGTGTGGAGCATACATATTATTTATGTACTGCTAAAGTCATGACCTAGTATGCATAAGGCTTCTAGACTTTCTAACTAGGGACTGAGCTAATTAGAACTGGCTAAAATGTCCATGTATTGGACATGTTTTTATTTTACGAGCTTCAAAAGACATATAAGCCTCTCCCCCTTCCAAAAATGTTTATATTTGCCATCAAAAATTTCACTAAAAGGCTTAGCATTTATTAAATTGAAACCTGACTTTTCCAATGAAGTCTGTGGTTACATGAATCAATGGTTTTGATTAAAATAAGAGAATTTGGGGATTGGCTTAATGACAGTGATAGAGGTGAGAAGTTTTCATGAACACTTTAGGTAGTGCCAGCAAAATGAATGGCTGAGCCTGGGGGAAAAGGCATTAGACAACAGCTATGGTGAAGAGGTGCAGTGTAGTGTCACAGCTAATACTGTCTTTCTTTTCCCCCTCTCTTTATCACGGAGCAATTGTAAAGTCAAGCTATGATCTACCTGAAAAGTTCCAGGGGATCGTTCACATCAGCCTGGGGTGTAAACCTACACTGGTCCAGCCAAAATACTACAAATTCCCATTCTTTCTAATGACAAATCAATTTTATTATTTAAAAAACACATACAAATAATGAAGACCCAGCCAGTCCCTTTTTATGAGTTTCTCCCATGGTTTGCTCTCTAGTGAAAAGCTTGAATGACTCATTTCTGGCTAGAAGCAGCTGAGACAACAGAACTAACAGTAGCATTGACTGCATCACCTACAGCATTATTGCTACGCCAGCCTTAGAGCAATGACAGACTTTGTAAGGGTTTCTTTTCTTTTTTCAATGGAAAACAATTGGGCAAACAGAAAGAGCAAGGAAAACCAGCAGAGAAACTCGCAAGAAAGCAAACATAAGACAAAATGTGGACTTGGATTCCTGAAGATATCTCTCTTCAAAGAAGGAGCAACAGGATTGGAAAGGGTTTGGTCCCTGAACTCCAGTGACTCCTTGGGAATGGCTATGATATGCTGAAATTACTAAGAACTCTGAGCCAGCACATAGTTTCCTTCATACCAGCCCACTCAGGGACTTGAAATAACTTTTTTGTCAGGAGCAAAACAGAACTTAAAGAAACACAGCATGTCATGGAAATGTCGTAACCTTCTACCTGACTCTTTCTGCAGTAGCTATTGGCACGGAAGGTTTGTTTTCTATTTTATGAAGCAGAATTAAATAGAGAAGAGTTGGTGCAGGGGCTATAATGAAACAGAGGAACTGGAGAAGGAAGAATAAAAGGTGGCTTCTGTACTAGTAAATTAAACATGGACACAGGCACTGGAACCTGATCTATACTGTGAAATTGTCAGAACAGTCCTTCCCATGGTTTCGGTCAGAGGCTAGCTTGCCGTCTCCAACACAAGTCCTGTGATGAGACCTTTCCCAATAGGTAGTTTAGATGTGAACACCAGATTTGGAAGAGTAAGAGCTCTATGGCTATGGGCCCTTCTGGGCTGGTTGGCCTCACTGAGAGATGTTCAGGCCTGTTTAACTCACTGGTATAAGCACAGCCATAGAGAATTCAGGGACCTTCATGTTCTTCTTCCTTTGACATAAGCAACCGATGTCTAAATGTATCTAATAGCATCTTGAAATGAGTTAAGATTTTTCCCGATTCTAGTGCTCTCTCTGAAGCCATTCAATATCTCTACCCTCCTGATGGCAGGGGACTTCAAAAGAAATGAACAAAGAAAAGGCCAATTTGCATCCATTTCGCTTAGGGAGAAAAGCTTCTGTTGGTGTTTCCCCTGACATTCCTCTATTTACAGAGAGGAATTGAAATCCCTCTTCACCTTTGTTGTGTTCAACTAAATACGAGAGTATGGAAGTGGTTAGGGACCTCACAGAAGATGGAGTGCACTGTTCACATATTTCAAATAGTCTCTTCCATGCTGAATGATAAAAAAAATAAATGTTTTTTTACCCTTGCTACTTCTGGCTATTCTAGTTCTTATGGGTAGAAAGCACCTCCTAATTTCCAACTCACATCTATTCACAGCTCAAATAGGAGGGCCACCCTGCACATACAGTATTTCATGCAGCAGCAGCTTGCCGAGTCACGTAGACAGCCCTGGACACTAAAGCGGTGCCTGTACTAGTAAATAAAACAGGCTAAGGCTGTCCTCTGGCCCTGGTGAACTGGCAGCACCCATCAGCTAAATTCTTTCACCCTCAAAACCAGAGTGGATGCATCCAAAGTGCCTAATGGGAACAGTCAAACTGCTTGAACATGGAGAGATTCAGTTCAACCAAAACCATGTGCCAAAACCATGCCAGGGAGCATGCTAACAATTTAACAGGATGGGTGGCCCCATTTGTTTACCATCACAGCCATAGCCTTAGACTGTGATTTGCAAGAATGTTTACTGAGTTGAATATCACAGTTACCAGATGAAATATTTTTCTGAATGACTGGGATCCATAAAATGAAACTTATTCCATCAGGATTGCTCTCCAGCTCTGTTTTCTTCAAGACCAACTCCATGGTGACCAAGCAACATCTTTAAGAGAAAACATGCTTATAGAACCAAAGATTTCAGAGAAAAACTGAATATAACACATGTATGTCTATTTTTCTGAGAATAGGCAGGATTAAATTAACTTCAGGCAGCTGAAAATTAAAATTTTAAGTCACACAATTTTTTCTCATGAATTTGTCTAATTCTTTTTGAACATGAAAACTTTTGGCATTCACCAGTTCCAGTTGCAGTGATTTCCACTGTTTAACTACATCAACAGACTCTAGCGTGCAATTGTGCTGATCACATACAGGCGCCTACTTTAAGATGAGATGAATTATTCTCCAGACTCCTTTGTCTGTAACAAATACAACTCCACTGATTCTCAAGGGAGCTTAGACATCTACCTTTGATGTAGATACATACTAATAGACACCCAAAAAACGTGGGCCGGATGAACCTCTCCCCTGACTTTTAGGTATGCCTGGTGAGCTGAGGTGAATCCCATCCAGTATATCAATTTCTGCTGTTCCTTAGAAATAGAGTTCAGTATAAACTGGACAATCTCGTATAACTTCACTTTGACCTTCCACTGGGAACTTCACTGGACCTTGAGAAGCCTCTGCGGTTGCATGGGAGTAGCAACGCGCAGTATGAGTTTGAACTTCCAGTTCCAAAGCGCCTGGAAGTGAGCACGTTGCTCGCTGAGCCACGCCGGGCCCTTGCTCTGGAGTGAATTCTGAACCTGAGTGACTTGAGGAACCAGAAACTCCCTTGTGTATCTTCTCTAAGCCTGAATTTTGTGCAGTATAATAAAATGAACTTAATTACGAATAAAACATTTAACCCATGAGGTTTTGTTTCATTCTTTTTTGCACAGCTATGTAATATCTTTATATTTATTTTGATTCTGCTTATCAGTGAGTCATAAACACAATTCCTTCCTTTTTACTAGACAAAAAGTAAGCTACTTAGAAATTAAAGACACTGGTGTAGGACTCTTCTTAACTCTCCAAGGTATAAATGGACATTTACATTGTGCTTTTTGAATATCAATAACTTTCATTAAAGGTTTATCCCAGGAAAGAGATATTATTATTTAAAGGATTAATTGTGTCTTTTGTATGTTTTGCCTGTTAGTTCAAACCACGGCTAGATCAAGACACGACTAGTCGTGCAGAGCTGACTAAGATTTAGCATAGGCAAAGGTCTTAAGTCAAGGTAGCACAAACAAATGTCCTCCTTCACCCCTTGTCTGCTTTAGCAATTCTGTCAGAAAACTATTCAATACCTTTCACCACTTCTAATTCTGTGCTGTGACTCAAGAGGTACATTTTCATGCTCAACACAGAAGTGATACAGTTTGGAATACTATGCTCAAGAGGAGAAAAGCGATAAACAGTTTAACTTCACAGGTAAGTAGTGAGCCTGGTCTTGGCAAGAGCACAATTAAAGGATCAGTTTGACCCAGACAAATCTCACTTTGTTCTTCAGTAATGCTGACAATCAGATAGTTGTAAAAAATTGTTCTTTATTTGCAAACTGAGACTGCTAATACAAACAATAGGCACATTTGAATTTTTGTCACAGCTTCCATTGGATTATCTCAGAGAGAGATACAAATACTGAACACCACAATGACCATGTGGCAAGTGAACAGAGCAAAGTAAAAAAGCATGCGTTGACCACAGTCCATTCTGGCTAATATGATTTACAAAAATAATCTGCTGGCAAGATGGAAAAATCTTACAAATTCCTCCCTGATTTTTCACAGTAAAACAAATTATCTTCTCTGAACTGTGGATAAAACATCCTCCTTAAGGCAGAGAACATCCCTTTGTAGTGTCACGGTGAAAGAAGTTCTTCACTGAATTTCTGAGAAATCTGGGTTCCTTTTTCTACATTCTTTACTTTCTTTGTTCCCTTTTCAATTGATTTTCCTTATAATGCACAGTTATGTAAATAAAAATGGCTCATCTGTTAGTTGAGTCAGGAGATGGGGAGTAAAGTGACAAGTTCATGCAAAAAGCCCACAGCATCTGCACTTTGTTAAAGTGCTTTTGTAGTAGTGAGAAAGAACAGAAAGGAGGAATTGATTGTATGTATAGGTGTAGGTGGTAAAAGAATTTTTAGATAGAGGTGAGAGGCTAGAAGCTGTCAAAAAACTGAGAGTAGAAGCAAAGTAGACAGGAGATACCCCAGCTGATGTGCTTTATATCAGGCAAGTTAAACCATTTTATAAAATACACTTGTAAGTAGTATTTAAAGTAAAATAAAAATATTTTCTGTTTATATCAGAACTGTTTGCTTAATTAAGCACATTTCTTTGTCTAAATTCAGAATGGTTTCTCTAGTGCATATCTCTACTGAGGTTTTAAGACCAAACACAGAGAAAAAGTCTCTGAAAAAATGAGGGAAAACCCAAGAAAACAGCAAAAAGAGCAAGGTGGATATTTGCAGTATCTGCTTGTTGGATGTGAGAAAGCTTTTTGTATTTGCCTTCTCCGTCATTTCCGAAAGAAAGAATCAACATAGTTCATAATGAGATTAGTCTGTTTGGTAACGGGGTTGGCAAACAATGAAGAAACAACCCGGATTTAATACCGATCATGTTTTAAGCAGCACATTTCTGTTGGTTACCTAACATCAGTCCTGGCATTATGAGTAACAGGACAGCAACGTCCAATCTCAGATATGCATTTCAAATTAATTAAACCATGACACGCATCTAGAATTACTGCGACTGAGGCATAAAATAATGGACAGCTGAACATGTAGAGATTTGAAATAGAGGACTCTGAAGAAAAAAAATAGCAAAAAAGTAAAATGGGAATTTGCCTTTCAAATTTAATAGGCTCAGATTTTTATACACATGACCCTGGTATTTCAGAACTTTGAATCTAAGGAGAGACAGCATCCTTTCTGCCTCTAATTCAAACACCAAAACCGAATTTTTCCAAGACTGGATTTTCAGAACCATGAAACTTGTTTTCTACGGATTTGTGTTTTATGACAGGTTGTAAGTATTGGGTCAACTTTTTCTCCACAACCGCAGCATTTATAATGTCACTTTCTTATGTGGCATTTCCTGCACCTCTATACGGCTGCCTGCTTTCACAAAACTTCCGAGAGCTTAACTACTTTTGAGACAACTCCCTTTTGGCAAACATAGTTAAATTTGAACAAAGGTTTTGAAAGTTTGCCATAACAGGACAGATGGACACAATTCAAACACTGACTTGTCATAAGGAATCAGTTTATTGACAGAGATTGACATCTTTGTGTGTGAGTTATGATATAAAACATTCAGAACGCAATAGATACATGAATTAAGAGTCCCGTAGGTTCTACCACAGCTCACGCATACTACATAAAGCAATTGTAGCTGGCAGTTCTTTCAGTCTGAGAGTCATGAGGTCACTACGTGTACTGGATCTTTCCACCTAACATGTACATATAGTCCCACCTGAGGTGTCAGTATGACAGCCATCCTACATCTCCAGGGAAAACAAGTCACGGTGAGGAAAGGTTGCAAACTCTAGCTCTTTTTACTGCAGTGAAATGATAGAGAAATCCTTCATGGGTGGAATACGTAACAGATGCTAAAATTGGAACTTGGGCTGGACAGTTTATTTGTAATGTGGAATCTTTCATGACTGCGCTTGGGCAGGGACTCAAAATTACATATCTTCTGGCACCTTTGGCTCTATTATGCATGTTGATATTATGTGGGACCATTGGTTTTCAACACTGACTCAGAGGGAAGAGTGCCTCAGACTGAATCACTAATGCCATATCCTGCAGCACTCTAGTGAAGCCTTGGCAGCAAGGGAGGATAATTACAATGTGGTTACTATGACTGATTTTTTAGATGCTTTTATGTATACCTCAGGCATGTCAGTAGGTAAAATGCAGTCAGCTTGCTCAGAAATATCCAAGTGTCCTAAGCATATTATTTTCTACCACAAAACTGGACATACAGATAGAATCCTATTAGACAAAAACATCCAGCTGAACATGACACCCTGAATTATTCTATATCTTTTTCACATACATGTAATTTACAAAAGAATAAGTATGAACACAAATCTACTGTCATTTTACATGCTTCTTTTGCTTTTTAGTGATAAATACTGCACATCTATACACAAGACGTTGTTTCCCTTACAATAGAAACAGTAGTCTCTAGTCTGTTTTTCCGGACTCTGTGAATAACTGCTGAACAAGTAGGTGCGAGTATCAGCCTTACAACATCAACAGAGTTTTAATAATGATGTTTTGTGGACAGACAGCCCAAGGTCAAATGATCCTTGGTGTCAAGGGGACATTTTCACAGGTATTCAGGCTAAGATACACAGAAGCAAGGCTTTAAGATATTTGCAATGTTCACTACTTGTCTTGCATGTTGTCACATACCACCTGATATGAGGCATCAAGGAAATATCGATATTGGAAACATCATTCAATGTGAAAATGTGTCTGCATGTTCAGTTACACCTGTTGATGCTATTTTTATCTTTTCCTCAAATAGCATCTCTGTTTTCTCTTGATTGCACTCCTCAGGTCTCTTCCCACTGCCATTCTTTCCCTTCAGCAAACCTGTTCTTCCCACCTTTTGAGGATTTTACTGTCTCCTTCCTTCTTCCATTGGTTAAAATAATCAAAGAAAAATTTAGGGCCAACATTAGTCTTGATTAGATTGATAGAGCACATGCATGCAGTTTACACGTCTTGGTGCCGTTGTTTCAGGATGTTTGCAGATTCATTCAGATGCCACCGTATCAGTTACAGTCAGTTGATGCTTTCAAGGTTATCTTTGCTACCATGAGGGCTAGATACCATTTTTTTAAAGAGAAAGATAAGATTACTTGCAATTTGAGAATGCTGTGAAGGCCACATAAATGTTCCCAGTCTGGAGGTTTGACAACTTTTACTAACATAATAGGAAATACCAAGCAAGTTAACTTGGAATAACGGAATAGGCCTATTTCTTGTTATTTCTTTTTGGTCAGACTATGAAAAAACCATGGTTTCTTCAGTTATCAACTTTTAAACACTCAGACAGACCCCTGGTTGCAGCGAGGAAGTGGTGTGGTTTTTGTTTTCCATCTGTTCTTTTTATTATGGACAGAAAGGCCTAGGTATTTCCCACTACCATGGGAATTAGAAAACGATCTTGTCACTCCGGCAGTCGCACCGGACTACTTCAGCAGACTGCAGCGAAGATGGACGGCAGGATGGACGGGCTGACCCGCACGCTCACCAGTCACGAGCGACACCCCCTCGGGAGCCACGACCCGCACTATTCCTCAGGCTGCAGCCCCTCGGGCTTTTCCCTTGGGGAGAGGGGCCGCTGAACCAGCCTCTCGCCCCGGGCAGGCCCGACCGGCCCAGGCAGGCTCTGCGCACCCCGCGGCAGGCCCAGGCTCAGGCCCGGCTCCGTCGCCCACCCAGAGCCCGGCCCGAGCCGCACGCCCACCGCAGTGCTCCGCGGGGCAGGAAAGACCCGAGCGAAGCCGCTGCGCTGGCGGGAACGGAGCGGAGCGGCGGGAACCGGTGAGCGCTGCCGCCGCCCTCCATCCCTCCCTCCCCCCCCC
>VYZV01030337.1:0-11118 GCA_013401275.1 Pandion haliaetus
TTTCATTTCCAAGCTTATAGCAAGAAAAGAGAGGATTTTTATTCTATTGTACATTAAGACTGAGTATATAATAGCTTATTAGAAAAAGAGAAACAAAGAATTAATGACAACACTATCAAACAAGGGCACTGAATTCCTTTCCAGAGCCTGAGAAAAAGAAAGAAAAAAAATCTCTTAAATCTCATTGAGAAAGAATATCTACAAAGTTAGTATTTCTATCTCAGATATACTGAAGAAGTTACTATATTTAGCAGGTCAACGTATCCCGAAGGGAAAAAAAAGAGCTAAAAGTAGCAAAAGATCTGGCCACCAGCTCCCAAGCTCCCTAACATTCATGTTTAATTGTCCACTCTGGCTCACATCTGCAGATATAAACCCAGCCATCACTGTACTGATTCAAATTCTAGCCTTCTGTATCTCAGAGTGTTTCTAGTCACATATTCCAGTTTAAATTCATTTCTATTTATATCAGAATACTTCTAGACATTACCTTTGACTAAGTGCTACACTAATATTAAGTATTATATAAAGTGCAGTGTTCACAATGCATTACACATCCATGATTCCTTCCTTTCTGCTGATGCAGATCTGCTGCCTGGTTTCATAAAGCTATTTTCATACCATATCAGACACACATTTCTTTCAGTGCCCCAGTGTTTTAAACCCTGTAAAAAGTCTATAGAAAAAGTGTGGCAAACATTTGCTTAACACTTGGTTACTGAAAAAAATATACATGCATTTATGTACACTAGTCTCAGAACATGAAAAACACCTAGATATGGGTATGCGAAAGCCTTGAGATACATTCTTGAAGAGCTCCTGACAAAAATCTGTTGGAAAATCAAAATTTTTCTGGCCAAAAGCTACTGAAATTTTAGGTACTAGAATCTTCTCTCCTTTCTTACAGAAAGATGTAGGGAAACTTTCAATAAAAGCTCTAAAAGGTTTCCTCTCCCCTCCCCCAAAAGGCCTTCCTCCATCCTCTCATGATGGACTTCCCATCATGAGTCCACATTCACCAGATGTTAGAAAGAGCCTGAACACAACATTTCAGCAGCCTTTGCATTTATCCAACCTAAAGCAGAGACTATAACCATCTTTACGTAACGAAACAAAGCTAAAGAACAAATGCTTTTTCTTGTGGTTATTCCTTGTACTCCTGTGCAGGGGCATGTGTCATCNGGGAACTTTTTTGAAAGGAATTTTTTTTTTTTTTTTTTTTTTTTAATATTAGGACCACTACTTTTAAGGAGCATGGGGGATTAGACATTTAGCATTTCCTCTGAAGTAAAGCCTTTGAAAAAGGTATTAGATATGAGTCTTGGCAAAAAGAATAGACAGAAAATAATGCAAAGGGGAATTATTTCCTAAGATAACATTAAAATTTGCTACGTGATATCTTTTCGTTCTACAAGCACACGCTTAAATGCAAAAGTAAAGTGGAAAGATCAGAAGAGATACAAAACCCGATAGCGTTAATTCAAATTGCTTTTCTTTGAAAACTGGCAGGCAAATTGACTTCTGTGACAAAGTACTCTGCAGGTGTTTTCCATCAGACTTCACAGAGAAATGCCCTGTCTGTCCNCAGACTTCACAGAGAAATGCCATGTCTGTCCCACTTACAATCAAATGGGACTGACAGAATGTCCTTCACAAAATCTCTCTTTTTTTCTTTTTTTTTTTCATTTTTAACCCCACTGATAGGAAAGCACACCATGCATGCACTGACCATCTTAGTGTCCTGTCAGGGAGTGAATGAATTTCATTAGCTAAGAACCCAATCCTTCACCAGCTGGTAAATAGCTCCTAATAAAGGAAGAGACAGTAATTTGTTGTCGTCNGGAAGAGACAGTCATTTTTTGTCTTCCATCATGTCAAAACATTTAGTGAGAAAGCCCACTTGAAGAAGATCCCAAAATCCCTGTTTTGAATAGGATGGAATCGTCATGTCATTGATAACAATGTGAATTTTGCTTTTTCCACTTCAGTAGGTTGAGCATTCCACACAACTCTTTTCTTTAGAACATGTTCTAACACTTTTTAAAAACCTATTTATATTGTGTTTATTTTATTGCATTACATTTTATGATCTCAGAGAATTTACACAGCCATATCTTAATGGAATGGTTTCTTTTAATGCAAGTAAGTGTATGAATTTTACGCAGATCATTAACGTCTGCCATTTTCAAAATGGTTAATAAATTCAACTAAAAAAAAAAAAAAAACAAAAAAACCCCCAAAANAAAAAAAAAAAAAAAACAAAACAACCCCTAACTAAAAAGGAAGTGTTAGTGCCAATAAATATTCTTTGAATTCCAGGAGACTGAGTTTCCATAGAAGAGAAAACATTTTCTGCAATATTGCTTCATTAATAGCATATAAAGAAATGCAAACACTCAGACTATTTGGTACCGTGGAAACATCCTTCCTAGCCTTCTCCAAGCATTACCTTCATGCTGAAAAAGGTCAAAGCTGATCCTCTCCCATGGATTGTTCTCTTTACTATGGAGGTGGCCATCTGTGCGAAAAGCTCCAACTTCTGCTCTAGCTTTCCTTTTTCCTAGAGTTCTTCCTCAAGGACTATTCTGCCTAGCCCATCTGTAACTGTGAATGAAACTACAGTGCCTGCAGATTCAAAGGAGACTTCTGCAAGTGTTTTACCTTAAAGTTGTCATGAAGAGGTAGTGTTTCTTGGCCTAGAACTGTGTCACATTAGAATAGTTTTAAGCACCTTTGCCCCCTAACCAACCTCCAGATTCAGGCAAGCTGATCTGCAGAATTAGCCTAATAGAGTTTAGCGTACTGAAAACCTGACACTTCCATCCATATGCTGTCCACTTAATTTTGTGACTGATTTGGAAGGACAGTAGGACCTCCCTTTCTCATCTATGGTAAACAGAAGTGATTTCCTCTGCCTGATTGCTGGGATGCAATTTTTTCTCGGTATCGTACAATTTTAATGATGTACTACAAATAAGAATTTTCCTCGTATAGATATGGTTCTACATTTGTCACCTGTGGTGATCCTTAAAATACATTAAAAATGGCTTAGAAAAATGGTTTCTTCTGGAGAATACACAAGTCTGAGTAAATGTCTATGTATACAAAGTATTTCTGGAAATGAAAGTGGATGAATAAAATACACTATAAAAAAAGAGAAACAGAAAGAGGATTAGCAGCAACCTTTTAGCTGTGAAGCTTTGGGATGGGGGAAAATTAAGGTTAGAGCAAAAATCCTGCTGAGTTAATATGTACGGAAAGATGAAAGAGAGAGGAGAAAGGAAGTGTGGCAAATGGGAGGGGGGAAAAAAGCTGCAAAAGGTCAAGTTGCATGGAGAAGAGGTGAGCACAGAATCAAAGGGTAGGAACCACATGAGCCGAATCAAAGCAGAAAGGAACCAAGGCTTGAAATAAGAACACTGATCATTTCAGAGATAGGTTACTGGATTAAACTGGAACACTGTTATCACCTTGTCCAAGCAACAAGAAATGAATTAAAAACAGATTGTACAGGAGACTGTCAAGCTGTATATTTCTTTTTACATTTTTTCATTAGTGAGGTGTCTGCTGCTTTTGACTCTAATTTCTTTAGCTTTATTTGATATAATAGGGCTTTTCTTTACTATTTACATTGATTTCCAGGACTCTTCCACTTATTCAGTGAATCATCATCTATATTATTAATCACAAAAGAAAGTCCTGTTACTTTGACTATCTGAATCTGACTGATATTGTGACTAAATTTTTCAGAGGGACACATGTGCTGAAGGAAGAAATTGATTAGTGCATGAACTAGTTCTCCAATACAAAATTGTAGCAGATGTCCTATTTTAGAAATCTCCTCAGCATACAGGGACCAATGCTAAATTGACATGGGAATGATTAAAGATTAATTAATCTCTTAGCTTTGTTGCAGTGCAGTCACACTTGAGAATTATGTTGCTTATTCCTTCAAAATAATTATACTTTTATACAAACCATTTCTAATTGCTTCCTTTTAAAGCTTGCTTCCTTATCCCCATTTTCACTTTCATTACATGCCCACTTTGGTGATGGAAAAGAAAAAAGAAGAGTCCTCAGGTACTTAAAAAAAAATTAAGAAAATAATAATGATCGTGGGGAAATCAATGCTCCAAAGAGGACTTACCTAGCTGGTAAGTGATTTTGAAGTCCTATCGGCACTTAGCAAGCAAAGGACTTCAAAAGGAACTGGATCAAGCTATGGATACCTGATCTCCATTTTGTGCAAGTTATACCAGCTGTATCTGTAAGGAGAACAAAAAATAGGACAGGTCTATAATACCTAGCCTTTATTGTCTGAAAACCACTAACTATTGGCACTTTCTTCTCTGTAGATTTATATTCAGCAATAGCTTTCTTTAAGCTATGCAAACAAGCAAATACACTATTAAATACTCAGTTTTACTTTAGCTTCACTGAAAGGGCCTAATATTTTACATACAGTAACAGTTACAATCGCTCATTAGGGCTTCAGAAATGAGAGCAGATCTGCTCTTGACTATGTATCTTTCAAAATTTTGATCAGATGGTGTCTGCTATGTTATGCAACTATGCATATTGACTGAACGAGCTCCTCTGGTCACAGTTCAGGCATGTTGGTCTGCCTGAGAAAGTATGGCAGTACAACTCTCAGAAACACTGAGCTTTAATCACCGCTTGTAGTCTCACTGATTAGAGCAATGTACATGAAGCCTGTTAGTCAGCAGCCCTTCAAGCACTTGTTTTTGATTCCTGACTTAGAAAATTTTGTAAAATCTCGCTTTAAAAGGAGGCCCATCTGAATCAGAATACTCTCCTCATGTCTAAAAAATGTCCCACTAGTTCCTTCCTTCTACATGACTCTTGAGAGCTTTAAAGTCAGAGGAACATTAAAACAAAGTAGATGTACAAGCTGCATTTTTAGTGCTTGCCAACAATGCATACTAAATCAGATTGTTATCCTTATTCCACATAAAAACGTAGTAATTGGACCAAAACAAGAAAAAAAGTCTTTAACAGGCTGTCACATTAAAGGAGGATTTACACAGCAGACCTAAGCCCTTAGGAATCACTACCATCTAGAAGGCCAGAAATATTTTCATCAAATAACTGGTTAAAGCTCCTACTTCACTGTCAGTTCACACCAGTAGAGTCAGGTTGTGTTTTTACATTCACCATAGGGACAGTTCCAAGATGAAGACTGCTAACTTCAACTTCTTGTAGCCCTCCATCCAACTGGGCTACAAAAAAAGGCTTCTCTTCCCCTAAATGCCAGACCTTGGCTCAGTGGAACAACACTGCTGAAAGCAGGAGAGACAAGGCCACGTCCTCTAGGAACGGTTTTGGTGCTGACATGACACATCACAGTGTCACAACATTGGCAGCAGGCTCGGAGTGATGCCAGGACACACAATCACCCTTTGACACCAATACCATTAAGTAATGCATAATGCCACATGAATAAAATCCCCTAATAACAGAATCAGTATTTTGATCAACAGTATTGTCTCAATCTTTTTCAAAAGATGAAATCACTTTGCAAATAAAACCTTGTCATGGTTTAACCCCAGCCAGCGACTAAGCACCACACAGCCGCTCACTCACTTCCCCCACCCAGTGGGATGGGGGAGAGAATCGGAAAAAAAAAAGTAAAACTCATCTGTGATGAGATAAGAACAGTTTAATAGAACAGAAGAGAAAAAACTAATAATGATAATGACAACAATAATAAAATGACAATAGCAATAATAAAAGGATTGGAATACACAACTGATACACAGTGCAGTTGCTCACCACCTGTCAATCGATGCTCAGTTAGCCCCCTAGCGGCCATCCCCCCACCTCCACTCCCCCCAGTTTATATACTGGACATGACATCACATGGTATGGAATTCCCCTCCGGCCAGTTTGGGTCAGCTGCCCTGACTGCTTCCACTCCCAACTTCTTGTGCACCTGCAGCCTTCTTGCTGGCTGGGCATCAGAAGCTGGAAAATCCTTGACTTTAGACTAAACATTACTTGGCAACAGCTGAAAGCATCAGTCCGTTACCAACATTCTTCTCATACCGAACTCAAAAACACAGCACTATACCAGCTACTAGGAAGACAATTAACTCTATCCCAGCTGAAACCAGGACAAATCTGCACAGCCATCTACCTCTTTGTTCCTCAAAAAATGACCCGATTTAGCTTTTATTAGTTATACTTTTTTAAGAAAAGAAAACAAAACTTTCTGGAGAACAAATTCAGAGCCTTAGCACCTCAGGAGCTGCTCTCCTCGGAGCTCGGTACCACAACCACCAGCAGCCCGGGATTGCCGCCAAACCGTGTCCGCCTCGCGGCCCGCCCCAGCCCCGGAGGAGAGCCGCGTTTCGCCGAACGACCGGCCGCCCTTGCTGTGCCTTACCTGGGGCCGACAGCCGGCCCGACGCCCGTCCCCGCTGCGTCCCCGACCGCGCCGCGGAGCCCCCTACGCCGCCTCGCCCGCATCAGGCGCCCGCCCCGCTGTTCCTCACAGCCCCGCACGCTCCCGGCTCTCACCGGTGTGCCGCTTCTCTCCGGGAACGGCCCCCACACCTCAGCCGGCCGCCTCCCGCCCTTTTCTGTCAGTAAAACGGCCCCCGCGGCCGAGCTCTGCCCTGTCCTCAACAAAACCTTCCCCCAGGTGGCGGCGGACAGGTGGGCCTCAGCTTCGTTCAGGATGAGCTCACGGGAAGGGGAATGGAGTTGCAGTGTGGGGTTTTTTGTTTTTTTTTTTTTTTTCTTTACAATAAAGTGTCCTGTCGTTGTGTTTTGAAACACCATGCGGTCTAATGTAGGGCGGGGTTTTTTTTCCTCTTCTCACCAGTTAAGCCTGGTAGCAATTTACGATAATGTACATTACATATCCCAAGTAAGATCACATAAGCTGTATCAATTTTTACATTTGACATGTCAAAATAAACTAATGCCTTCTGGTTATTTGGTGGAGTGGTAAGCGGTTGTTGCTGGATTCTCTTGGATAAGTTGAATTGATTTGGATGGTTCAGGAAATGTTCTTGTAAAGCTGATACTTGTTAGTGTATAGAGACCGTGGAGTACTGTACGTTAGCAGTTTTCCTTCTGGAAGATACTGGCTTATTTTGCTTACAAAATTATGCGCTCACAATATATATTCAAGCCATTAAGTAGAAAAAAAGCAATACTGAAGTTGTACTGCATTTCATAATACAGTGCTAGACATTCCTTTGATGGCTTTAGCCCAGTTCTAATGAATAATTTGTTTATCAATAAAAATCCTACCCAAATTATGAGGCAACAGTGATTTTTAGATCTTGATTTTGATCTTCATATCAAGAAAGCCTCATCTACCTGTAGGTCAGGGCAGGACTGCATCTGAAGTAAAAAGAACTGTTTTGTAATGAAACCTGCAAAATGTATATACAGACTCTTTTGCACATTATTGTTCTGTTGGGTTTTTTTTCCAGTGATCACCTTGAATTATTGTTTCTGTTTAGTAAGAAACTTCAGAAGTACAAAGGCTATCAAAACTTGGCATGATTTTGACCTTGTGTGACAAACACTTAGAAATTCGAGTTATCTTTTCGATGTTTTTATGCCTTGCATTGCAAAAGAAAATGATAACCTTCAGTACAAAGGTTGGTTGTTGTTAAAGACTTGGTGCTTGTATAGTCAAATTCTCTGAACTTACTACATGGCATCACGGTTTGTAGTCCATAGAGACAAATGGAAGGCAAATACATTCTTAAATTCTTTAGTACTTTGTGATGCAAGGTAACATTTTTCCTACTATAGTCAAACACTGGCATCGATAGAATGTATTCTGTATTGTTTACTGTAAAAGAGAAAACTTATATTTAGAAAAGGTTTTGAAATGCCATCTTTCTAAGTGTAAGCACACATGTAAAATCAATACAAATTCAACACCCTTTTTGCAATTCAATAATAATAATATTAAAACTGTCTTTAAATGTCAAGGATGTTGGAAAAATTAAAGATAAAATTACAACAGCACTTCCCCTGTGAAAAAGTAATTCTTTCAGTAATCCTGTAAACAAAAGCACTTATATAATTGTGCTCATCTGTTCTAGAAGTACTTTATGACAAAGATGTCTCTGTGATAAGAATTAATTAAAATAAACCATCTGCTTGAAAAAAAAATTTCAAATAAACAATATATAGCAAACCCACAGGGTAAAAGTCCTTTCTCAGTAAAGCCATTAGAATTTTGTTTGAACAAGATCTTGGTTTAGTGATTCCTATAGTGTATGGGAGTATAATAACGTGCACTGAAAGGGTCATTGAAAGTACTGAAGGTGATGGTAGTAATATACTTGTTTTTTTATTTTAGATTTTAGGCTGAAAATCACCTCTGAGGAAAATAAAAAGGCAAAACCACAAATGAACTCTAGGCATGTAGGTCAGGAGGGGCTCTGTACAAAGTCAGTGGAGGAGGAAGATGGGTTCTTCTGAAGGACACCTCAAGTCACCTAACAATTAGCTCTTAGAAGATCTGTTAGCAACAGAAAGGCATCTGGCTCTCCTATGCCTGGCACTGAGATTGGTAGAACTGGTGTGAGCCCCAACTATGTTTATGACTGAAGGGAAATACCAGTCTGGATAACAGAAGTTAAAAGACTGAAATGAATAATCAGGTCACAATTATCAGCCCAATCTACAATTAACTTCAGAAAATGTATGCTCCTTTTGTTTCTAATTCTTAAGTGAATGTCAGGTACCCAGTTCTACCCAGAGGACCTGCTGCTAAAGCTTAATCTTTATGTTACAAATCTCGCTATATATTGCATTTATTTTTTATATATTGCCCTTGTGATCAAGGAAGTGCAGTTCCTGTTAGAATGAGATTGCAACATAAATATCATGTTAAGTAGCAACACTGAAAGAATTCTCACTAGGACCTGCATAAAGGCTTTAAAAAAAATTTTTAAATTTTTTTTTACTTTGCATCTTTGTGGTAAAATAGTGACTGCTATTTTACACTGCTTCTACATATATTAGGGGAAGTCTCTTTCCCTTCCTCATTTCTCTGCTAGGTGGTTTTCTTTTGCTGTTGCCACTTGCTAGTTTGCTCTTTGTTCCTCCGTTCTGAGTTTCAGTCTGAAGACAGATGAGCAACCCTTTTTCAGCTAACACTATCATCTCTTAAGTGTTTCTGATTTCTTTTTGTTTTGACAGATTTTTTTAGTATGCTACTAGGGGAAATATCGCAAATAAAAGATACAAAATAACAAGATTCTTATCACCCCCAATATGTATTACAGTACAAGCATATAGGTTAGATATGAAATACTTTTAATATTTAAATAATGCAGTGTTTCTGCATTTCTGGCAGTAACACTGCATTTTTATAGCATTTCAGCATCATGATCTGAATGAACTTTGAAACACAGAATCAATTTTTTTTAATTATAGGCTATGGATCACTACTGGCCCAACTATGCATAAACACGTAAGAGAAAGTGAACTAACAGCCATATGATTTCTCTTGTATTAAAAAGGAGGAGATCTAGCAGGATGGAGTTTATTAACTCTCTCTTAGATACGATGCCCCCTTTTCATTGTTGTTCATGCTCCAGTGTTTACTTTCCATCAGGCCATTACTGACAGACTCGACATTGTTGTTTTTGAGGCGGAATTTTGACAGAAAACAATATGAGTTCTATACATGGAGTAGCTGATCTGGGCCATAAGTGTATTGCTCACAAGAGGAAATTAATCCTTACAAGAGAACACTCTACCATAATGTTCTCTCAGCTATAAAGCTGCTCTGCTGGAGATAGGTTGGCATTTTCCAAGTCCTCATTAATACTAGTCAGAATCCAAATGCTTTTCAGATTCTCCTATTTCATATATATTTATTCTGAAATTATGAAAAGTACCTTTGAAGCAGGAATTGTATGAAGTGAGTGACCAGAACAACTTAAATGGAGAAGTATCATCATTTTGATATATTACATTTCAAAACACCATACCTTGGGCAATGCCTCACATGAGGATGTTACTGCACATTAATTTTGAGAATGTTAGGATCTGCTCACCACTATTTCAGCAGTAATGCCATGGCAATAAAGAATAATCGCTGCAGTAGTCACACTATTACAGTTAGAGCTCTGTTGGAGTTTCCATTATAAGTTGTAAATGCTCTTTTTGAAGGATTTGCAACTTGGTGCTTTTGAATTCACATTGGGCTGCAACTTCACATTGGGAAGGATTAGTGTATATAATTGCTTAGGTTTTGTTTGATGTTTGGGTATACTGGCTGAAAGAAAAATAGCCCAGCTCATTGAAATCCCAGCCTTGTCTGCACACTGCTTTTTGCTCTAACTTTTTTATTAGAGTGCAATTTTATACTAGGATAATTATGCTGGAACAACCTCTCATATAGCTCCAGTGTAAAGGTGTTATACAAGTATAGCTCATTCCTTTAAATTTAGTAGAATGCACTATTTTTGGTTTCGTACCATTACATTCTTAAATCCTAATTAGAGGTCTTTGGGAAAAGCAGCTTTTCCTACTCTTAATTTTCTTCTGTTTTCTGTCTGTTTGCAACCCCATAGTCCTAAAGCTTTAGACTATTCTGCTAAGCTTTACTTACTGCTTAACAGAGCTTCATCACTTTGAGTAATGCATTACATTGTTGGCTATTTACAGTCACACAGGATCCTGGGATGTGAAAGAACTCAAATATAGGTGCAAGTATTTGGCAACAGGGATCAGCATGTATTGGAAACTATGAAAACCCCAGTAATTAACCTGGGAGTACAGATTTGACTTAATGTTCGAACGGTTAATATTTCCAAGTAAAGTAAAAAACATTAATAGGGCATTTTGTCGCAGAATTGCTGTGAAAAGAGAAGGATTCAGAAGTACACTATAATTACAAAAGGGAGGTCCAGACATACCAACAAATAATGAGAAAAATGGTGGAAAATACTCTAATTTTTGGTAAGTTGCACCACAAATAAGAGAAGAGCAGTATCGTTATTGTATGAACAAAACTCTAGCTTCAGTGCAAAGCTTGTCACATCTAATACAATCAACTATAAAACCAATGCAGGGAATCATGACCCTACATCTCAACAGCCACACTAGACTTCT
>VYZV01030338.1:1685-35280 GCA_013401275.1 Pandion haliaetus
CTATTTTGAAGAACAGACAGGATGAGAATAACACACATTTATCATTATTAAAAATCGTAAGAAATCAATTTTGAGTAATACAAGTACCAGAACAAGCAGGGGTAAGAAGCTGAAGTATGTCAGCAGAAGACAAAATGTTTTGGAAGTTCCAAGAAAACTGTTTAGCATTTGATAAAATGAGAGAAATCTAATTTCCTAAAACTCACGTGTATAGATGACTGTCTCTCAGCTCCAAACAGTCTAACAAATGTAGAACCAAAGCAACAAAAAAATCCATTTCAAGCTTACTTGCTCAAGCTCAGCTATCTGTTATGCTGCCAAGTGTGGCCTGCTCTTTGAGATCTGCTCAAACCATTTCTCCCAAAGTCCAGTTATGAAGCTTATTCCTTCATTTTTCATCTGCTTCTGACAATTAGGAGAGGAGTTCTAAGCCTTGTCTTCCAACTGTTAACCTGGTATATGTAACTAAAACCCAAGAGCATTAACTATGAACCCCAGACTACTGATCTCTTCCTCCAATGGTATAGATTGAGATTTGTCTACTACTAGTGTCTTACACTGCCATAAATTCCACGGTTAAGGATTATTTATATTCCCAGCTAGACAGGTACCTCATTTTAAGAAAGCTGTTCTACAAATCGCAGCTTTCTGAAGTCTGAACTAGTTCAGCCGGAACTGAGGTCAGTGTAAATGAGGCCCTCTTTAAAAAGCTCTCAGTCCTAGATCACTTATGAAATTACATGATTCCTCTTCACACAAACTCTTCAGCTCTTCCATGTTTCAGAACTGAAACTGTTCTGATGGTATGAATGAGTCAGGAAGAGAAGTGGACACACTAACAGGAAGTTTTATCCATTAAGTCCTTAGGAATTTCAATGAAATTTTAGGACTAAAGCTAGCGAGCAATGGCAGTGCTTTGTTAGAGTGCAGTTGTACAAAAGGCTCTAATAACAATAATAATACACTTTTACAGCATGTTTTATCCAGCAATCTCAGACATCGTTACAAACATTAATTGAGCCTAACTAGAGCCTGTGATAAACTAGCATTATTATGCTAATTTTATGGATGGAAAGAGAAAAAGATGGAGAGGTTAAGTGATTCACTCAGGAACAGAACCCAGAACCATGTGCACAAGTGGGTTATCCCAACCAAGAAGAATTGTTGTCAGACAAATGGAAGTGGGATGTCAGATACAAACATTATAAAAGGCTTCCAAAATCATGATACTGTGAGAAAGTGCTCACCAGAAGAGGAAGTGGTGTTGCTGTGGACTAATAGCAGGTAAGTTTCTTTTATTTGTTCTTTTATTTTGTAATTCTCACGGGACCTTTGCAGGATAATTCATAAGCACCAAAAGTTTCTTACTGGTTACGTTGGTTTACTCAGGTGCAAATCTGAAAGTGGAGGATATTTTAAATCATGGTCATTAGGCCTGAATCAATCATCTGTGTTATTCACATTATTTATGACTTCAAAGAGGACAGCATGACTGTATCCACTTTTCTTTAAAACATCAAGCTGGATATAGAAAGATGGGCAAAAGAGTTAAAATAATAAAATGTCTCTCTGAGTACCATTCCAGTCTCCTTCAACACTTTCAGCTCTTGAAAAAAACCCCAAACATTTAACAGGTGTTTTGGCTTCCATTCCTTACTGAATAGCCTGGAAAATGCTCAATCTGGCACTCATTAATCTTAATCTGATTTAATATAGCTCACAACAAGATGTACAACAGTTTCATATTTACCAAGCATCAGTGACTCTATTCCAGACAAAAATAATCCTTAGTCTTTCTTCCAGCCTTGATACCATTCATCACTTGCCCCTTACTTACACTGGCAGTTTGTGTCATATGCCTGTTTGGTACCCTTTAGACTGCTTTTGCAATGATTCCTAATAAGTCCATGATATTTGATAAATTCTGGAACTTCAGAAGTGTCTAGAATACCACAATCTTTATGCAAATGTATCTTGTTAGTCCCAAAGCAAGTAATTTTAATTAAGTCCTTAACAGATTCCTCAATATTAATGGCGGAAGAAAGCAAATGTTCTCATATGAATATCCAACAAGTAATCAGTAATTTATTAAATGTATTTTTCCCCTACAACATACTGAATAAATTCTTGATGATTACTATTTTCTCTCTTCATTAATCTTCTTAAAGGTTTCTTACCTGCTTATGCTGAAGACACCTTTTATCTGCTGGGCAGTTATGACTTTATCAGGTCTTATGGAAACCTACCCTCCTTCCTCATTTAATAAAAATTAAGTTAGCATAACATAAGAGCTGGATACTAAAGACATGAAGCAGATCCAAAGTAATCAACTGCAGTGCAAGCTTCCTCAGCATGCCTAAAACCTGATACAGAGAGAACACCTTAATGATCCAGAGCATGGCTTAGTCTCCATTTCCAACTAATCACTGTTTTCCCTGCTACCAGTATGGTCAGTGGTGAGAGCTTTTTCTTGGAGATTTCATGTAGTGGGTTAAAAATTTCAGAAGTTATAATCTTCTGAACACTACTAGTTCAGATACATATCAGTCATGACATTACTTCCATGCCGATTCTGACAGAAGACAACATTTCAAAAGAACAACAGAAATACTAGGCAGTAGAAAAATGCAGAACAACCAATCAGTACTAAATGGGCTGATCCTCACACAACTAAGCTGGTAGAGTCAAGCGCAGGACACTGAAGTTTTGACCCTCTCCTCATTCAATATGAACTGAAAGTAACCCCAGTGCCCAGCACCTTTGGGTCTAGATGAATGTTTTCTGCTTTGTTTACTTATGTAATAAAGGCCAAACCAAACACAACTATAGCTACATTGCCAGCTGCAGGATGTAACTGCAGCAGCACCTTCATGCCTGAGCTAGTTTGGGTAGTGAAAGAAAGGCAGACATACCATTGCTCACTTCAGCCTAGGCCAATCGCACAAATTCCCAGGATCCCAGACAGACCTGGTGTGTGATCACAATAAAACCCTTAACCTTGGTGGTCTTTCAGCCAGACTTCCACAAACACTTGAGACTGAAGCTGTGTCAGCCCCTCTTCTCAACACTAGATGCTTGTTTCTGCCCCAGGGAAATCCATGCCTTGTTTTCTTCACAAACCAACTTCATTGCTTTTGTTTGTTCTGGTTTACTGCCTTGTTGCAAAACCACATGTGCTAGCACAAGGAAGAGGGTTGGGAACAAGTACCTGTGGTTAGGGAAGCAGCAGGACTGCTTATTTTGGAAAGCAGCTCCTGGAAGAACTAACAACATCTTCGTTGTTACTGCCACCTCTTAACACAGTCTTGTAATTAGTTTAGATTGGTTTGAGCCAGTCAGAGACCACACTACTACCTCTGCGTGATCCTTGTCAGGGAGCAGTGAGAACTGGCTGCTCCCTAAGGGACAGGGAGATATATCACAGTAAGCAGAAGCCTCACCAGACACCATCCTACCTTCCTAAAACAAGGGAGCAGGGTAGGCTAGGAGTAGTAGCCAGGGTCAAACCAGATCATCAGGCAAGTTCATGGCAATGAAGCAGGTCGAAGGTCAGGCTGAGAAGTCAGTCTGCAGGTCAGAGTCAGCCACAGCCCTGTAATCGCCATGGAGGCCCGTGGTGCCAGAGCAGGGCTGAGGTCAGGCCAGGAAGCCAGTCTACACATCAAGATGAGACTCAGCCTCATGATCACCAGGCAGGTCCACAGTGACAGGAGAGAGCCAGGGTCAGGCTGGGAAGTCAGTCCACAGAGCTGAGATCAGGACAGTCCATAATGAACTGATCTGGACCTACAGGCAGGCACAGGTATAGCTGTAATAGGAATAGATACACCTGAACTTAAATAGAGCCCCTGGGCCCATGGGCAGTGGTGTGGGGAGGGCCCAGGTGGGGCAAATAAAGGCTTATTAGTGCTTTCAGGGCTCTGACAGTCCTACTCTTTCCCCTTTCCTGTCTCTCCTATCCTCCTTATGCTAACCTTAGTGCTTGTGAGGCTGCATGTTGAGCCAGACCAGCTCACCAGTTCCACTGAAAATTAACCGTCTTTGGTAAGGTTATTTCTGGTTATATTAGTGAGCTCATCCATCTCACCATACTGCTATCTGCACACTAGAACCAGGGGTACGAGGTAACTGGAGTATGTGGTTCAGGGTTGAGAATCAATGGATGGTGGCAGATGTGGTGGTGGCAGTGTGGTCTAAGCAGGGTCTATGTCACTTCTGAAACTACACCCAGAGTTTTCTGGAATAGCTTGGATACGGATTTGCATACTGCAATTACCTCCTAATTTCAGAGCAGGTATATTGCAAGTGTCACTGCTCACAGACGTCATTATAGAATTGATTCTGTAAGTTCAGTTCATTTTTTAATTTATATAGCTCTGCTAGATGATCTACAGGCAGCTGGACTAGGTGACTGTTGTAGGTCCTTTCCAACACAATATTCTATTCCTGTTCTATTCTATTCTATTCTATTCTATTCTACAGACACAGCTGTGGATGTACTTATATTTGCCAGAAGTGCTAGAGGACACTCGCTATCTCAAAGAGCATATTCTGGAGAAGAAACATTAAAATAAAGGAGAACCAGGCACCAGGAAGAAGAAAGGGAAAAGGAAACAATGGTTTTTGGTTTTGTTTTTTTTTAAATCAGAGCTTGCTTTTTCTTTCCACACCCTGTGTAATAACCCAGCAATGGAATGCAAATCAACATTCATGTTTTTTTAAACAATAGCCTTTGTGTTCCAAACCACACTGACAAAGCAGAACAATCCAAGCAAAACATGCTTACAATATCTTTTGCGAGCAATGTGTAACCAGCTTTGTTGGAAACATCTAACGCTGCAAGTGAATCTGTTTTGGAATCTAATCATGTAAGTTCAACTTCTCTTTGCTCAGCTGAGAATCTATTTCCTTCTCAAGCTGAATTTCCATCTGTTGCACCACTGCAAATTCAGTGAAATCAATATGGTTCTACTGTAAGCGCTCTGAAGCTCTAGGCGTAGGAAGCCAAGCTGAACATATGCCAGTAAGGGCATAACTTGATTTCCAGGATCTCCGTTATCAATGAAAAATGCAGTGAAAAGCACACTGCTTCACTGTCTGAGAGCACGCTACTCACTGTGCTTGCGAATACAGAAAACAAGACGTACCACCAAAACCTATCACCTTTTAATTTGAAGACACTGAGAGAGAACACTCATGATACACGTCAGCTTTACTTCAGAGTAGAAACACTACAATGTAAAAATACATATAAAAGCATGCTTTCCCCTGAAATATTTAAAATTTGGAAAACTAATCCCATGAAGGCAGTTACTGCCGGCAGATGTCAGCTCCTGTGGAAGGGAATATATTTGCTGGTCTATTAAACTGCTGTCTAGCCTCCACCCTATTTAGACCCAAGGACTGTTTTCAATCAGCATGTGTAAAATCTCCCAACCTATCTTTATATGTGGGCAAAACCACATTGCCTGAGAGAGCTTCCTGGAACTAGTGTTGAAAAGCTTTGCAGGACAGTAGAACTTTTGTAGTGAAGGCAAGCTTGAAGATATACTCCAAGGTGTTTCTATCTACACTCTCTGAAATGATAACCCATCAACAGCCATCATCACTCTGAAATCCTCTGTATAAATCATTACAATACATCCTCTCCATTAACAATGGAGAATATATGAATATAATAACTGGCAATAACAATCATTATCCACTGAAGGGAAAAAGGTTAGAATGAGGACCATCTGTCTCCATGTCTCTTTTTTCTATGTGGCATACAGTTCTCAGCCATTTCAAGCCTGTGGTTACTCACTGTGGGAAAGCAGGTCGGCTGCTTCTGCTGTTTGAGCTTCTCTGCTGCTATAAAATGGACGACTGTCTGGCCACATGCAGAGGAAGAGCAGGGGCAAAACAGCTAAAGCATAAAAACACAACAAAGTAAAAGTAGCAATTTTAGAACTCTCATATGGGATAAAGGGAAAAAGTCAGAAATGAGTTACATCTCATTAGCTTTTGCCTACTTGACAAAAATTCCACTGGCATTACCCCTTACTTTTATTAGGAGGAGCTCTATTGGAAAAAAGGGTTTGACACTTATGGAATGTCTAGCATCTTGTGAAATATAACTTGCTGAGCATTTTTGTTTGAAAAGGTCTGTGGTTGCCTTAGCTTGTGGTCTATAATCACCTTACTAATAATTAAACTATGCAAAAATCTGGTATTACCTAAAGGTTTATCAACTGGAATTTAATTTAACTGTAAACTCTGCCTGTAAAAGATACTGAAATTACTATGGTTGTAACAGCCACCATAAATGTGCCCTAGTGACTGAACTTCGGACCATCTGTTCCTAGGGCTATAACCCCAAAGAAGCCATAGAAAGGGAAAACTGAGAACTGCTTCCTGGTATCTAGGACATAAAAGACTCTTTGCCAGGGCAACAAGCGCTTGTGAACAAGACAGTCAGAAGAGAGACCCCCTCGATCACTCTACTCATGTTACCAAAATTCTGTAGAGATGACAGTTTCCACCACTATTCAGGTTTCAATTTGCGGTTATTCTAAATCTGGTACTGTATTTGCAATGCAGTTAAGTGATACTCAGAATGGACTGCTTCATACTGTGTTACTCCCGTCTTCAAACAGACAGCACTTTTTTCCATCTATCAGCTTGGACTTTCCCCACCTCCCTATAGCAGGACTCTTCTTACCTTCTCTCTCCTCCCCTGTTTCAACACTGTGCAGAACAAGATGAAATAAGAAAAGCAGCAGGATTTCAATATATTTATGGTGAGAAAAAAAGAATAATTAAAAACCACATCTTTGTGGTTTTCTATTATTTGTCTGACATAATTTTTAACTTCCACTGCTAATATGGACCTATGGTATCATTATATAGTTTGTTTTCTATTTTGACAGCATTTCAGTGATGCTGAAATATGTACATCTCTGGAAGACATGTTTATTAGGCGTGAATGTACGCTTCAGAGTTCATATGTTGTTTCTGACATCCTGTGATGTCTTCTTCACTGAGCGCTAGGTTTAAACAAGCAGTCAGGAAAACGCACTCCCACAGCAGCCTGAAAGGCTCCACGGAGCTGCCCAGCCCACGGCCCTCCGCGGTGCCTGCCTAAGGGCACTAGTGAGCAGCACTGAGCTGGCAGCTCCAGGCAGGTGCCTGTCAGGCACCAAGCAGCACTAGCCTCCAAGCAGAACCCAGCTTACACACAAACCTCAGGCCCTTTTTTTCCAAGTCATTACTTGGATACCATTCGCTCTGTTTATGCTACCCTGTGAGGCAGGAAACTTTTTTTCCCCATCATACCTAAAATTCAGGGCTCGTTCCAACTGGCAAATTGGAACTCATTATCAGCTGGCTTTAGTTTTCAGTTCCTGTGCAAATCGCGCTGTACTTACGATCATACTAAGCTAAAGTAAATGCCAAGCTGAAAACAGCTTATCTGCTGCCTGATCACGGAAGAAATTGGCAAGTGGTTGGGCTCATACTTCCTCATTATTTTTTTTTTGTACTTTGGGTTTCAGCGCAGGATATCATTGGTTCATCTAAACTCACTGCTAAATAAGCAGTTTTCTTCTTCTCTTTTTCATCTTCTTGTTAGATCTGCAAAAGTAACATCACATACACAAGGCCACTGCTTTCATATTTAAATGTCACAGGTTGAGCATATAATTATGTAGTGAATCATACAGTAATGCAGCAGTTACTGAAATTTTATCCTGAAGTACAGTGTAACTTTTTTTCCTCATCACAGCATCATGGATTAGTGTTAGCAATGGGAAGAAAACCTCATCTACACAAAGTAGATCAGCAGGCACTTCTTTATTGCAGCACTGGGGACACGGGCCATAGCTCCACCCAACGTGTCCAACTTGTATCAAAATCCATCAGTTTTTATATACTTTTTCTGTCAAGTCATTGTTACATAAGTTCTTTTACATAAAATGCATAAGATGCTCGCTATTTAACTTAACCTTTACAATGATTGGGTTCATTAGTTATATAACCTTATCAATATTCTTACCCCAAAACAGTCATTGGTCACTTCTATCTAAACTCTACTGATTGGAATGCTTGATCTTCAAATCAAGAGGGGAAGGGGAAGGGGATTTCCAAGCAGCATAACTGGTGTCCATGACGATCTCCTTAGCTTCTTAAAACAAAACAGAGAAACCCAGTAACTTCCTGGTAAGGTTTCTATGGCTAGCTATTTCTAACTTAACAATCCTATACATTATGTTTCATAATTTTCTACTTCTTAATCAAACCTAACTCTTCTATGTGATCAAATTTTGATTACTTTATCAGAGTACTTGCAACAATAGGATTCTGGGATCCTATTATTAGGAAGAATATCAGCTTTTATTTTTAAATTTGTTTATTTAAAAATAATTTTTAGTTTCACAATTGTATATCAAAGCTAAAAGCAAGTGTACCCTAAAAGGTTAAACATTAAAAAGCAAATGAACACCGGATTCGCTTTCCTTTACTTTTATAATCATTTAAAAGCTGACAATTCATTTTCTGGTGTATGTACTCATGAATGGCTCTCTTGGGGTTGACAATGCTGGAAAATTTTTCAACAAAAATTAGTCTAGTTTTTCAAATTGTTATGTCTAAGTAGCCTCTCTAAAAATAAAAACCCAAAGATTTTACTATCTTTATCTTACTCCAAAAGGCAACCTCTAGACTTTTCAGAGGATACAGTAAATATGGGGAAGCAAGAGGCAAAAAATATGCATGTCCTTCCCTCAGGTACAGTACTTTTAGAGGTCCTACAAGAACAATGTATCAGCCTTGTTAGATCAAGAACTCACTGCTTTAGATAAATAAATAAAAAGGATTCATATTCCTAATTTTGACATATTTCAGAATTCAACAGTAAAAGGGACAAATTCACAAAAAATGGTAGTTCACTAAAATCTTAATAAAACTTCATTGTTCTAAATGTAATGAGTAAAGACAAAATAGTGTACATCGTTTGAAATATTACAAACAATTCTGATACTTGATTCTGCAAGTTGATTTTGCATTTGGAAAGGCTGTGATCCCAACTTACTTTACTGCTTTTATTTTCCTATCTAACAATAGTTATCTGCAGCTGGATACCACTGTATTCTCTATAATCATCATTTTTACTACAGCCCAGTGAAAGTAGGTTTTCATTTCTTTTAAAATAAAACCTGTTTTAGGTCTCCTTTGGCAAACCTGTAGCATTTTCACATGCCAACTCATACTCAGTCTTCTGGTTGATCTTGTTTCATAGTAAGCTTCATAGTAGCATGGCCATAATAACAAGGATATGAAAACTGTTTAAGTCAAACAGTTCAACTTCCTTTAAGTTCCAGCCAATGTTATAAAAACACTTTGTGCAGGAGTATCTGAGGCTTTCATCTTTATTTTACAGTGCTGATGATCATACTTCCTCAGAAGGTGGAAGAGCTAGCTAGAGTTTTACATCTAGAATCAGTCACCTAACTCAGTAAACTAAATAGCTGCTACGTCATTACTATTTGCCATGTGGTGAGTAAGTGCACCAAGTCTTTGCCTGTTGAATAGCTTGGTTTTCAGCTCTTTGTTTCTCTGACTGTAAACCACAGGGTTAAAGCATAGTGCAAACAACAAAACAAGAAAGGCTGATAAATGTAAAACAGTGTTATCAGGGTGTCTTCCAACAGCTGTTATCAGAAGTAGCAGAAGATGCAAACTCATTTGCAGTCCATGAATAATGATAGTTTTTCTGGCCTTTTTATTCAAGCAATTTAAATGGCCAGCATGTTTTCCTTCTCTGTAGAAGAGGCAGTAGCTAATTACAATTATGATTGTAAGAACTACGATTAAAACAATTCCAGCTGTTCTGGCAAAAGTAGTTGGAAGCACAGCTGGCCAAGTAGGTTCTGTTTTGAATATATCTTCTGGTCTTTCTTTTATGCCTTCTATTATGTAAGTATCGGGTTTGCGTAGCAAGGTTTTGGTAGCGGGGGGGCTACAGGGGTGGCTTCTGTGAGAAGCTGCTGGAAGCTTCTCCTATGTCTGACAGAGCCAAGGCCAGCTGGCTCCAAAACAGACCCACTGCTGGCCAAGACTGAGCCCATCAGTGATGGTGGCAGCGCCTGTGGGGTAACAGATTTAAGAAGGGAAAAAAAAAGTTGTTGTGGCACAAAAACTGCAGCCGGAGAGAGGAGTGAGAACACGTGAGAGAAACAGCCCAGCAGACAGCAAGGTCAGTGAAGAAGGAGGGGGAGGAGGTGCTCCAGGTGCGGGAGCAGAGATTTCCCTGCAGCCCCTGGGGAAGACCATGGTGAGGCAGGCTGTCCCCCTGCAGCCCATGGAGGTCCACGGTGGAGCAGATATCTACCTGCAGCCCAGGGAGGACCCCACGCCAGAGCAGGGGGATGCCTGAAGGAGGCTGTGACCCCGTGGGAAGCGCACGCTGGAGCAGGCTCCTGGCAGGACCTGCGGACCCGTGGAGAGAGGAGCCCACGCTGGAGCAGGTTTTCTGGCAGGACTTCTGACCCTGCAGGGGACCCACAGCGGAGTAGTCTGTGCCTGAAGCTTTGTTATAATCCAAGCACAAATGATGACTTAGTGATTCACTGAGTGCACCAGTGGTAAATATTGCAAAGGCCAGCATATGCAGCAAGACACCGGTTAAGTGACATCAAAGTAAAAGTTCTTCTACCACTTGCTCCTTGTACTCCAAAGATTATCCAGATCACAAATTGTGAAGTTCTCACATCAAGAACTTGTACTGTACAACAGACAGCGCCAAGGTCACAGAAGAGGGAAGATCAGAGGAGGTGATGGCACAGGAGAAAATACCGAACTTCCTTCTTAATTTGAAAGCATTTTCAAACTATCTGTTATTAGCAACCTAATTGAAGTAATAAAAATGAAATAAAAGCTATAAAGGGATGTTTTTTATTACATATTCTATATGCAGTGATGCTGTGCATTTTCCTTCTGATGAATTATTGAACATGTTCATGATCTTTAAAGCCAGCTCCCAGGTCCTGTAAAAAAACAAAACAAAACAACAAAACCCCCAAAGGTATCATAATTTGTACAGTGAGCTTGATGGTATTTTTCCCCACAACCACAGGGGTTAGCATGCTTAGCAGCTATTCACAATAAGAGAGGTTTGTCTGCACACCTTTGTTAGCTGATTTTACTGTAATCTTTACATGGGATATATTGGTTTTCATGGCTGAAAGAGTATCATACCAGAACCTGTAAAGCATATCCTTAACTGTCTCCTTTTGATAGCCATTTAGCAGAAAGATGAATACAAAGAGTATGGAAATGAAAAGTATCTCATCATAAAAAGCATCAATTCTGATAGCTAAATTGATTCATTTGCTGTTATTTCATAGGGCAAACCAAGAGACAAACAAATAAAGAGAATAAGCTGCTCGCTGAACTTTCTTGATGGTCCCTCAATTGGCAGATGGGTAGTGCAAGGAAATGAACTTGCAACACAATAACCCTAACAGCTAAAATATTTCAGCCTCCAAAATCATGATTCTAGAATCTTTCACAAGTACTACATTTACTAGAAAAATAAGTTACATTCATGATTGTATCTATCTGGCACTCAGTATGACATAATCTGCTCTGAATGTTTGCTTTCAAATATCCAAATAGATGACCGTTCTGAACAGTATTTGAGATAAAATTTTAGTCATCAGGATATGATTTTTCATTTAAAGATAAATTGGCTTTGCCAATTATCACTAGCAATTGGCTTTACTTACCAACTTAAAAAAAAAACCACAAATGAAAAATAGATAAATATAAAAGTTATGTGCACAAAGTCTTTGAAACTATTCTGTTGTAAGCATCAGTCCTCCACTGAAGTTTAGCTGTCTCAGGGTCTTGTGTTTCTGATATTTCAATGCCTCCCCAACCTCTAATATTTTATTAATTTTATTTAAATGCAGAATCTTTTAAACGCAGTCTTAAATGCTGGGTTTCCTTGAGATAACTGGTAATTTATTTTGTGTTTGATTTTCAAGCATCTTTAATAGATGCTCCCTGCATTTAACCAAAATACACTTTACTGAGAAGACTGAATTTAATACTTGAGAACAGAGACAAGCACTCAAAGAATGATATTTCAGAGGCAAGGAGGATACTGTAAACGATCTGAGGAGTCTCAGCTTTTTCTGTGTGACCATCAGCTAAGAAAGTATGTATGTACACAGATACTACAGTTTAAGCATTTCCAAAGCAGTCAGGTAATTTGGGAGCGTAAGTCCTGTTTTCAAAAGTCATATAATAACTTTGATGCAAATTTCATTTTGCTCATGGCTAGTTGTCGCTCAGCTGTTAGCCATAGGCTTACTACAGACAAGCAGGTTTCCAGGCTAATATGGCTGCTTCTGAGAACACAGTGGCCTAATTTTTATTACATCTAAGACCAGCCTGTGGTTGGTTATTAGATAACAATAAGCCATAAACACAGGTACTACATGTAGTTTCTGACTTGACAAAACCGTATAGCTAGATTTTACATAATACACCTATAGTTATCTTCTTCAAGAATACTTCTGAATACAGACAGTATATGGATGGGGCATAGTCAGCATCTCCTTACTGAGTCTGCATGGTGCAAGAAAGTGACATATAGCATCATCCATTGATATATGTGGCCTTTAGGCACATGAAGAAGAGACAAGCATGCTTTAAAATGATCTACACGTGCTGCAAAGTTTTGGGAAAAACACAGTGTAGGAAGTTTATTTTGATGAATATATCAGGGACAGACATTGCATGTGTACTTGCTTTTCACAAAAAGAGAAACATTAACACATTTTTCTTTTATGTAAACAAAAGGGAAACCAGTGGCCAGCGACTACAGCTTCCCTCACAGGAGGCGTGACTGCCTCTTCCTGTCAACCTGTTAACACTAATGCATCACTTCAGAGTTATGGCTCCAGAGCTTCAAACTACTCCACACAGGCCAGCTTCTGTTTTTACTGGGGCTCTGTGCAGTCATACAGCTTCAGTTCAACAGTGTCAATACTGGCATCTGGAGCTATTTTTAAATGCACTGCATTGTCACAAAACAGCATCCTGGTCTCCTAATATAATCTGTTCAGCAAGTGGTGCATTTAGCTACTTCAGCCATAAATATACATATACAGTAGGCACTCTATCTTCCATTTGTGGCGTACAAGGATGAACTCATGGAAAGTATGCACTAAATACGCAGCAAACTGCTATTGTTTTTGCTAGAATATGCAGAATAGACAAAGTAAAATTAAACCACTGTCTCCTGTGGTTGTCAGGGGCCCTAGAAAGTCAATTTTATATGTGCATAAATAACTAATGCTTTGCTTAGTCATTTGTCTATCAGTTGGTCATTTCCTTTGTATGGGCAAAAGGAAACAGTAGCTTAAGCGTCTTATCTGCAGTTTAGATCTGTATGCCGATTTAGATCAGTATGCAGGCATATCGTAAAATTTCAATTTATGAGTTTTCACAGCTCTTTTAATGGAGCCATGGAGCCTGTTCACGCAAGTCTTTACCCACAACACATTCAAGCATGGCTTCACACCCAGTGTGGGCAGCAGCTCCATGCTGTCTGCAGTGCTCCTAGTTGGCATTTAACAGGAACCTTGGTTCTCTGCTTAGATGTAAGATATCTATTAGGAGGTAGTCTGCAAAATCAGAAGGATCTTTAACAGGGAATGATCAATATCAATACGTCTTACCGCAGTGAATCTTTTGTGAACGATACAAACTGATTCAATACAGACATTCAGGATTATCATATTACAGCAAAACTTTCACATGCTACATATCTTTATATTACCTGTCTGGTTAGAAATTCATAGAGTGTTTTCAACTATCATATTTATGTTGCTCTTTGCAAATGTGAATTTTTTTTTTGTTTAAAAAATGCAAGATTAAATGCATGGTCTGGGACAGCAGAGCCTTTTTTCACTCAGCATATCAGAGCTTCCCCAGGATTTTCACTGGAAACTTGAGAGCTGAGGCACTTGGATAGAAACAAGAGTTTGTTTTCATCTGCCACAAAGGCAATCACTGTCTATTGCTCTTATTTAGATTGGACTGGCTTTACACTAGTGTGAGTATATTAGTTTAATAGTAATTATGTGTGGGTGAGAAATACTGAAACAAAGCCCCACAGGTTTTACTTGTGTGGCTGAAAGAAACAGGATTTCTGAGATGCCGCAGTTTTAAGCCACCTTTGAGCTGTCCTCACTTGGCAGACTATTCAACTACCAGAATAACCAAGAGCAGCATTTGGATCATCCTGGCAGACACCGAGAGACAGATTACCCTAATTTAGCAGTTCCTCTAACATTTCATGGGCTTCACAACAATTCCACAACATCTTTTAAGGTCTACATTGCATATCACTCAATGCAACACTGATACCTTTCTAGGATATTTTAGGAATTTTTTTCTAGGAATATTTCTGTTTTTCTAGGAAATTTTCTGTAGCCCTCTGCCATAGTTGAAGGACCTTCCTGGTATAGAATACGAGTCTTCATCTTGCAGATTTTCCAGTATTACAAAAGCTTAAAAAATGTTGCCACTGAATTTAATAGGAAATGAAACGTGTTTGTGCATCAGCATTGTTATACATGAAGCTAAAGCTTAATTTTAAAAGCATCGCAGATTTCATTTGGAGTTTTTAATTAGACTGTCTATAGAAGTAAAGCTCTTCCATTTTGGGACTTACGCAAAATAATAAACCCATGATATATGTTAGTTGTATTATTTCAGGCACTACTAATGGGCATTACACTGATATTATACTGATAAATGAATTAGGAAAGATTTAAAGGAAATTAAAATCAGATTACCGCTCTAACCTGTCTTATACTATCTTTTATAATTGCTATATCTATTGACTTTCAAAACTCCATACTAATTTTGACTAAACATGTTTACAAATTTTTCATAATCTAAGTAAGTGAAAATCTCAAAGTTTGGTCACTGTGGAAATAAAAAGATTTATAATACTTATATATTTAGCTGCTGAAGAGGTCTGGTAATGCAAATGAAAAAGAATACACTCCCAGCAGAAGGAAACTCCACCCTCTCAAGATGGGCAGGCCAATCTGACATTCAGGACCTCGTATTTAGTAACTGCTCAGCCAGCATTATGGTGAAGTGTCTGTATCTAAGGGGACCATGTGATCATTCTTGCAGTCAGTGATGCTGCTGTGTGACATGAGAAGGAGCTCCCCTTTCAACAGTGGCAGTAGCTGTGGCAGTACTGACTCTACACTGTCTGCTGACAGTACAGAGGGGATTTCACCTACCTAAAAACAGGCAGCTACAGTGTATTCCACCTTTCAACCACTTTGTGCTCCAAAAGAATAAGGGTCTCCTTATTCTGACAGCCCCATCGTATCTGACAGCCCCATATGGATGTCTTGGGCAACTCAGGATGTTTTAAAAGGCACTGGAAGCCTCTATTTAGGAAACTGAATTTCACCTCAAATAGCACTGTATGAAAGCTCTGATTCTGGACTAATTCTGCTTTTAATCATAATATGGGAGAGATTTCAAACAAGAAAAAATGTGGATTACAATGTGAGTTGCTAGGAAGGCATCACTTGTGAACAGGTCACACTGATGTTCAGATAAGGTATTTCTAAACTGTTCATAATGTCATAAAGCTGACTGAATCCAATTCTATTTAGAAAAAACTCCACATTTGCAGTACGTCTGTAGGCTTCTCTGCCACCTGTGTGATATAGTAACAACACACTAGCAGGAACAATGTCTTGTTGCAATACAGGACTAATACAACCACCACGTTATTTAAAGACAATCATCTCTCTACAGTGCAGAAGTGCCTTATTTACTTACATTGCGATGACTTCTTTCCTCTCAGAACTATTATATATGTACCTGGAATGTTCTATTATTTATGATCTGAACTCCTGATCTCTGATTTTTCGTTTCCTTCTGCCTGGGACCACAATGACCCTCATCATAACTAAAAACTAAGGAAACTCAGATGCCTGGAAGGAGACTTTCTGACTTCTTCACTGTCCTTAGATGTAAAAACCTACCAAAGACCGAAGTACATGATGCGGGAAAAGTATGTATAATTCCTGCTAACATAACGGGCTCTCTTCCACTGAAGCAAAAGGGTACTGCTGGTTTCAATGGGACAGGACTGGATTGAGATGGAAGCGTGGGAACTGATGCTAAATGCTTTCTAGTTTGTGACCCAGTTTTATTCAGACTCATGAGAAAGAATGTTGTTAACTATAGGTAAAAAGTTAAGAAGATGGGACACATTCAAAAGTATTTTGGGTTTGTACCAATAATCTATTCTGAAATTCAGGAATGTCATTTGGAGAAGTTTCACAATACAAAAAGAGTATAGGAACACAGTGAACTTAAATTATGAGAATGATGAACTAAAAATAATTCAGAAGTAGGAAAATTTGGTAACTTTGAACCTACTAAGGCAATATTTAAAGACATATGTCATCAAATCTTAGAGAGCAGACTCACTGAAGAATATCAAGATTAATTTTTAATATATAAAAGTACATTTTCCAGGAATAGTTTTTCTTACTACTGAGAAGAATAATCTGGTGTTTTCCCATTCGTTTGAAGTTTAGGCTACTGGGTATAGCTTTATTCTTTCAGTGGCACACAAACTGTAGTCTTAACTTCAACCTTTTATTGTTAAGAGTTTCATGTAGAGAATATCCAGGCTTTTATTTGGAAAACATGAGTTTAAAAAAAAAGACATAATATGCATTTCAACAGTACAGTCATGCCTATCAACACCTGATAATTAAAGGAATATGATGTAATTTGATTGTACATTCAAAAAAGTTAACTTACCTTGTATTTTGTCTCGGTTGAAACTGGAGTAGTTCATGCTTCCGTTTCCTTCTCTGTGTTGTTAAAATACTGCTCATTGTAAAAGAAGAAGCAAAAGAAATTAAAAGAGAAGCTAACATAAAGAAACTACTTTAAAGAACAAAACGTCTAGGATGTCTTTACGTATTTAGAATGTGAGTCTTTCTCTAGGCATTTACTATTTTTTATGCCACCATAGACTCAACTAAAAGAGTAATAGCAAAAGATACAAATATTGTAATAAATACAATAACCTCACAGCTACCATAGATTTACTGTGGTTGTCTGAAATTTTATAGAAACAGAAAAAGTAACAAAACTCAGATCCTCTACTTAGAATGTAATTCTCCTAATTAGTTGTGTTAAGGAGAATACCTGTTTAATAGCCTATGGCATATTATACATAATTGAGCTGCTCTGATTCTCTTTCACAGAAAAGGGAACATATACACTCATTGTCCAAATTTTTTGTTATTTGGGGAGGACGCTCTATCACTCTGTCAATATTCTTTGGGTTCCCAATATGTTTTCTAGGATTCCTCTCTGAAAATTTTACAAAAATCCTTCTTCCACCCAGGCAGAACAGAGAAAAAACAGCTTTGGGTATTTTTCTTATGGAATGAGTGACATAAACTATTTAATTGCATGCAGTTCACTTCACCTGTCCCTTAAACAAGCCTTCGAAGCTGTTTCAAAATTTTCTCAGAAATGCATAAAAGTATTTCAGAAATAAATCCTCTTAAATAACGAATATTAAAAGTAATATGAGAAGGAATAAGGAAAAGAATAGCCCATGGGAAATAGGTGGAGTGATTCTTACAAAGTCATGGCACTCAGTAAGGTAAGTATAGATAACCAAGATGAAAGGTGTGATTGAGCAAGCATACCTCCTTATACATCAGCACTACCCGTTCTCACTGCTTATTACTCAGTTCTGCATCTGAGATTGGATCGTTGCTGTTTTTATAAAGTACTATGGCCTTCCAATTGTCCAGGAGGTTTCAAGAGAGCATCTTCTAAGCGCTGTAGAAATAAATACATGTAAATAATAATATAACTGAAAAATTAACTCACCTTTAATGAAAATTCCTTCCTGGGACTCTCTTCATAATTTTTGAGAATCTCAAATGTACACAGTGAATTTTAACTGTGGAAGAAAAACGTAAGTGGCTTCGAAAATGTCACGAAACAACCACAAAACCTCCATCTTTTTGATCTAAATTTTGGTTCCAAGCCTTAGAATGACAACAGCCTTTCCCCAAAGCGGATGTCTATGAAAGTCCTAAAAAGTTAGCTGGAGCATTGTGATGGTCTGACAAATTATAGTCAACGCCTCAAACATTTGTTAAAGAACTTTGGTGGAGAAGACGGCCTCTGTAAAAGCACTGGAGTTGTGTGAACAGGAAAATGTGGCTGGAGGAGAAGGCCCCATGGAGGGTGGGACCGTGCTTCTCCAAAGCCACAATTCCTTATCTTAAGTGATCATTAGAAGCACAACGTATGTGCCTGGAGGAAAGGCCAGATAGGGGTCATGCCTGTAGGGACAGAGAATCAACTCCCCAATGATTCCCCAAGCCCACCGACCCATTTTCAGAGAATCCTGGGAACGTGAACTGTGCATGTCAAGACCACCGGACTCATTTTCTGGAACACTCCTGAGGTCACACTGCGCTTGCTCAATGATGACAAACCCCCACCTACAGTGGCGGAACCTTTAGGTATAAAAGAAGGGAAGACGAGTTCTCGGTGTGCACCCTCCAGAACTGGATCTCTAGGCTGGCTGGACCAACACTGGACCCAGGACTGGTGAAATCCTTTTCTTCTCTCTTTCTTCCTCTCTTTCTTCCCACCACCCCAGTCCCTAAACCTCATCCTTTTAAACTGTTGACGAAGTCTGGGACTAGGAGTGGATCTAGCTGCCCCTGGGCTCCTCTTTGAGAAGGAGTCTAGAAAGCAAGGGGGTCCGCTCTGAACCTCGTGACTCATCAGGAGGGCTCTCCATATTTTCTTCTTTGAATTGACCCCCAGATAAGTGAGGCTTACATATGGTTAGCATATGTTGTACAGTTCACTGCCACAGTTTCATGTTCCTTTTTCCACTTCTTTTTCTACACCTCCCTTCTCTTTTCAAACGGCAGCTTAATGACATGATGCAAGGTTCATATTGATAAGTTCACTTGTACTTGGGCAAGGTTAGCTTGGTTGAATAAATGTTGATTGTTGTTTGAACTTCGCTGGTGTTGTTTCACCTCAATTCTGGCAAAGGAAATCCACAAACCTGAGTCACTCCAACCTTGGGACGCGACAAGCATGCCTTGCTTTGTTCATGTTCACTATGAGCTGCGAGCTGGTATCCTGTGTAGAAAACAGCAGCAAGCAGGGATATCTGCACCATAATATTTTGTGTAATGACAACGGCACTGGGTAAAACATGTCCACCATCTTCTCTGACTTGCCCTTGAAAGCTCCTCCTTTGCTCTAGCCACCACAGATTTGCAGACAGAATTTCCTTTTGTGGGTTCCTCATGCTGAGCATACCTTGTGGCTATCTCCATGCACAGTATATGCTGAATCTGACTTACATTACTGCAACGCACTACATTTTGTTGGTATTTCAGCAAGATGCCAGCGCACTTGCCAGCTTTGGGCTTTTTTGGGATACAATTATATGGAACTGGGGTCATAAGATTATTCTGGTTGATGGAACAGATGGAACACATCTGAGAAGCAGGTTATTGCTATTTCTGAGAAAAAAAACCACTAGGCAATATGCTGCTTATTACCACCTTGAGTGGTACTGCAATTACTAGTATTCCACTTACCAGTATCAAAAGGTAAGGGCAGAGAGGATGGGGGCCCTACATCTGTCAAGTTATTGTCAAACTGAAGATTATCAGGATACTGTTATTACAAGCAGTCCTCTCTGGGTGATGGTGAGCGAAGACTGCAAAACTGCTACGGAGAATTGCAACACAAAGCCTTCTTTCAGCTAACATCCTACAAGAAGCCACTACCAACATTAAATTAGCAATGAGAAGCAACAACATGCAAGTTAAATGGGTATGCGCTGAGGCAGTGAGCAGGCCTTTTCATAGCATAGCACATTTGGGGTGTGCTGTAATTGAGGTTTGCTAGGTGTGCTGCAAACTCAGGAAGTGCAATTTGCACCTCCTTGTGCCAGAAACTGAATGAGTCAGATCCTTAAAGCTTCAATTTTAGCTTTGCTTCTGCCTCCTCGTTGTTCTGACTAATACGATGTTATCATAGCCATGCAAGTATGGTAAAAAGCAGCTGCACAGTGTCTAGGTTAGAGCAGAGCCAGGCTCACACTGGTGCCAAAGCTAAAAAACACCCACAGATTTCAGTGGAGCAGCTGCAGGCCACTCCAGCTAACTGTAAGCAAAGAAGTTATTAACTGCACTAAGAAACACATAAATCAAGATACTTTTAACAATACAACACACTGTAACACTGTACTGCTATCAAAGCATCAGAAGTCAGTAGCATCTCAATTTTTAGGTGTCAAATTTGAAACATCTTAAAGTGGACAGAAGTTCAGAAGGAACTAAGCAGATGGACGTAAGACTTCTAAAATATTAAAAAACTAATCCCCCAAAACAAGAGACTTAAAATAGGCATCAACTTGAAATGCAAATCTAGCTCTATAATCATAAGGGAAAAAAAATTCCAGAAAAATATTCTGTATCTTTGAGGCCTCAGATGTGCACATTGCAGGATTAGTGTCACACATGTTAACTTGTTACGGCCTTGGTCCTGTGTAGTGGGCAATAATGAAACTGATGCCTTTCATGAGACTCTCTATATATTCATAGTCAGTGTACACATTTACAGAATCCCAGCTTCTTTACAATTTATTCCATTATTTATTATAACTAAAGTATTCCATAAAACATTTTTTATCACTGGGTAGGACTTGTTTTCCTTCTGTTTAGAAATGAACTTTAATTAAAGTGGTGAATGAAACTGAGGGTAAAATTAGTTAAAATAATTTAACATTTGAAAGATTTAGTAACAGTTTTCTTTCCCTGTGTTCTCCCACTGAAACCATGACTTGGCAATCAGGTGATGACTGTTCTCCCTTCTGATGTTGCCAAGTCAAAACCTTGGTCTGACAAACGATATTGTGAGAACAGTTACCTAAAGCTGCCTGGAGCTCTCTGGCAGAATCAGGCTAAGGGACTGGATGCTAACTGTACAAAAGGTAATGAGGGTTTGCAGTTGGCTATTGACAGAGTAAGATTAGATTTGGTTCTATAAAGCTGCTGTAACTACGGAAAATGAAGACTCCATCATTTAGTAGTCTTACTAGTTAGCCCACAACATTTTTCTCGAAAAGTGAGGGTAAGGGCAACGGTGAGACCCAGAAGTTTCCTCACCTCCCCAGAAGAACTGCAGGGAGAACAACCAGGATAATTTAACTTTTACACAAAGGTCAGACATACACTTTCTGTACTGTACTCTATACTCTCAGAATACTGCAGCTGACAGCAAGGAAACCTCCCTTCTAGCAGATGTCAGGTGTATTTCAACAAATACTGAAACCATGGATAGATTTCTGAGCCTGATGTGAACACCAGAGATTCTAAGGTTTACTGCACGCACCTTGTAACCTCCTTAGAGGCCCAGGATTATCAGCCTTACTTGCCTATCAAGCATTACCCGCTTTTTGGGTCAAAGAGTCATCAAAACGGGGTCAGAGGACTAGCTCATTATTTCCAGTCTTCTCAGCAGTCTGCTCCGTGTCTCTTGGCTTCTCTGTGACGTAAATGGCATTGTTTGTGAAACAATATAATGTTTATAATGATTTGTAAAGCACTTTGAATTGTGGGTACTAAAGATATTCAACAAGCATTAACAGCTGTTATGTAGTGTGACAAACTTTTGTAAAATTCCAAGGATATAGACTATTTGTTGAACAACAAACTCCCTTTTCCTCTAATGGCCTTACTTAAATCACCTATCAAAACTTCAATAAATTGACAACAGCATGAGATAAATTAATATAGGAATGAAAAAATATTTTAAATCTAATTAGGTACATCTGAAGCAGCAACTTTTTCAGATGGATTTTGGTTAAAACGAGTATTTTACGAAGCGTATCCTTACCAAATAATTCAACATTTTCAGAAACCATAACGTGTCTGATTCCTGCTGTCACTCCACTGATTTAACTGGCGTTATTCCCGATCCCCGCCCGCCCGAAGGGTCTAGTTTGTCACATCTGCATGTGACGCACCTCACTGAGCTGCTGTTTCTATCCGTGACAAATTAAGGTTAAAGATGTGCCAAAGTCGGGCTCCCGCAACTCAAAGCAAGCAGCCGCGAAGGTAAAAATCCTCTAACGGCACGGCACGACTCCGCAGCGCCAGCCTCCCCGCCCAGGCCTTGCGCCAGTGGCCGCCCGGCGCAGCGGGGCCCCGCGGCGGGCCGGGCTAGGCCGGGCCGGCTGCGCCCACAGCCNTTTGGAGGGGTCTGCGACGGCTGGGAGCCGCAGAGAAGCCCTCGCTCGCCACAGCAACAACGAGAGGAAACGGCTGCCTCCAGCAGCCAGCCCGTCAGGGGAGCAGTATCTCCGCCGCCTGGGTATCGGGGGGAAAGGAGCAACCGGAGGCCCAGAAACTTATTATTTTTAGGGACGGTGACACGTAGTGGTGGCTGTTCATTCCGGGAAGCCTCATTAGTGCTAATTATAGCTTCTCATTACGGTCTCATTACATTTCTGTTAAGAAACAAATTAAAAAATACAAACTCGGAGAACTGTCAGGTCAGTAATGAAAGGAGCTGACTAAAGCACGTGCCCTTTTAAAGAAAATCTTAAGTGGGTCTGCAATATTTAATCTTAAAAATACTAAAAGTCAGAAATAATCATCATCTCAAAATTAGGAACACATTAATTGGGTGAAAAACCATTTCAGAACATGAACAGAAAAAAAAAGGGCTTCCAAAATGAAGCTTATAAAGGTTAACAATCGTCTCCTTTCTTAACACATAAAGTTGTATTAAAATCGTATTTGCATTAATGCAACGCCACAGATGATCAACTGATTTAAATTAGAGCACATGTAATAGTTTTTCTGTTTTTTTCTTTCTCATTTTGTGTGTTTGGCGCCTCTTCAGCTGTAGCCTTCGCAGCAGCAGAAAGGGCATCTCCAAACATCTGCCAGGTCCTTTGACAACTACTAACCACTACAGCTTGAGACTCCATTTTGAAACCAGGGAAAAGTTAACAACTAACTCTGAATGCTCCAGGAGCCAATGCGTGCGCTCTCTCTCTCTCTCTCTCTCTCTCTCTCTCTCCCCCCCAATAATCATCTTTATTACATTCTTATTACACTAAAGGGAAAGGAGTACAGCATTTGGGAAAACATAACCAACAAATACAGGCTGGTGTGTGTGATGACATTACTACGTTATCCTACCCAGCAACGTTATCACCTCTCTCCCCTCATCTGATAATATGAACAGTGAGTGGACAAATGTCCCTTTCACACTTTGCTCCTCTGCTTTTTGTTCACTGTCACTCTCCCTAAAATACCACACAAACTAACCGCGCAGTAAATACTTTGTAAAAATCCAGAGCCTGGGATGCGTTTATGCCAGCCTGTCCCTATCGGGACAGAAGTGCAGAGCTGCTGCGGCAGCCACAAAAGCACTGTCTCTTACATCCCCCTGTCCTTCCATTCCCTCTCTTCTTCATGCTGGAGGAGATTTTCAAGCACAGATGGTCAGGAGGCCACACTGGCATTTCTGAAGAGCATTCCACCATCTCTTCTGTATCATTGCTTAGTGCACTGTTTCACCCCACTCTTTTAAGTTTCTGTGCTACTTATAGCAATTACAATTAGAGTGACTCATTGCACTGCAGTCCTTGGAGTCAGTCCCCCCATACAAGAAAATAAAAGCTGTTCCTTCTTGCTAAGAGGTCCGTTTTCTGCTGGTACTTGAGTGCAAGCCAGAACCATCACCCAGCACTTCTTGTTATGTAGCTTTTTTACCCGTTAGTGTCTTGGTAAGAACAACAAATACACAAACTCAAATAAATTTGAACTAAAATGCTAACAGTGACACACTCAGTGCAAGGCAGTGACTTGCAGTGGGAGGAAGCCGCCTGAAGACTGAGGAGTTACCTACACGTGCATCATCTTTCAGATTCCCTTGGACCGACAGCTTCTCCACCTTCCTGTGTGAAGTTTTGTAGGGCAACAAGGAAGGTAAAGAAAAATACTAACAGAGAAAGTGAGATAATAAAAACACAAAATAGAAAAATATGCTAAAAAGAAGCTCAGCAGCAGAATAAGAAACTTTCCACCAAAAACAGTAACAGAAAGCTAGCCAAGAAACAATGGTCTTCTTATATTTTGGAAACTAGAAGTGGAGTAATTATAGGCACATCTTGTTTAATCAGTAATACATAAGAAGTATTTTGTACTACCCTAATTATGGACTTAGTCCTGTAAATCATTACTTACATAAGCAGCTTGCACTTACAATGAATACTAAGTGCTTGAAAGATGTTTATGATGTTCTTTAAAAATGTGTTTATTAGGAGACTGAAACAAAACAGTAGATTGTAACATCTAATTTTGAAGAAGAGAGGGATACACATTGCATCCAAGTAGTGTGGCAGTCTCCTTCTCTTAAGATGAACACCACAAATGCTGAAAACATTTGGATTAAATTAAAAATTTATCATTTAGGTACATGCTTTTTAAACTGAGGATCAATCTGGCAAATACCAACATGCAAGATGCTCCTGTGTTCAACATTAAGCTTGCTGTATTTTACTTTTGAAATTAGGATTTATTTTTAACCTTAATGGCTGAACCTGTATTACTACTTTAAAATGTGTCTAGATATCTGTAAATATTTACACACATAAATACTTTACAATTCATATAATAAAGGATCTCCTTAAAAACGGTGCACTTGCAGAAAAAATATTAGTATGAAAATATCTATTACACTGTTATTCATATAAGATTTATGTTAAACATTAAACAAATTATGATATATTTTTATTCAGAAGAGCTTTCAACCTCTGATTGTATTATTTCAGGGTTTACACACGCAAAAACGGAAAGAAAACTATTTTATTATCCTCCACTAGAGGGAGAGAGAGTATCTTTTGTTGCTAGGCAGATTCTGAAAAATTCATTCTGCATCATTTAAAGCAATAATGACAAATTTGGGGGAAAAAAAAAGAACAATTTATTCCATTATATTACCAAATCTGAAGTAATTTCTAAAATATTAAAGCCTTGAAATCTAAAATTTCATTGCTCCTAGGTTACATTCTGCGATCATTAGGACTGCACGATGAACACAGATAATTTAATTTCATATGAACGGTCGACCATGGCTCAATTAATTTTTTTTTACTTCTATTTACTATACCATGCTGATTTCTTTAGACATGGATGTTAACATAGTTATAAAAAAAATCTAAAATAAATACCAAAAGTAACAGAAATGGTAATATTAAAAAACAGTTACTAATTTGGCAATGAAACAAAATTACCTATACTGTACTTTCCATTCTGTATTGAATGGGAAACATTCTTGAGGTACTGCATGGTTTTCATGGCTCGCTTACAAATCAGAGCATGATTTCTTCCACCCAACAGGTCACCCTCTATCTCAGAAGCTCAGAGAAGTCTTACCACCCCAAATACAATTTCACAGAAACTGCTCAGAATTTGTGGATGTTTCCTTTTCATATAAAACCCCTCATGATCCAGACCATGACATCCACCCAAATGATCTATCACTTTTAGTTCTACGGACTTTTGATTCTGTTGGTTTGCAGTTTGTCATATGGTAAGAAAACAAGCGATAGTGATCTGTGTGCCCCACACAGCACATGGGAACTGATCCAGCTCACAAAAGCATGAGACAGACGGTCTAGCTTTAGAGACTACTGATAAGACCAAGTTTCTGATGCATGTAATGTCTTTTGGAAAGTGGGCACAGGATACCCAGTACCTGTAGGGCTACCACAGGTGGCATATAATCAAAGGCTGAAATGTTGACTGCGCTTAGAGCTCACTGGAGAAATGTACTGAAGAAAGGGTAAGAAGAAATGTGGGAGGGGTTCATATGTAGATTGGCATAGCGATAATGTAGCACTGAAAGTTTAATTGACCTTGAAAAGTCGCAAATTTGTCTTTATATACTGACATATGGACAAACTAAGCACAAGGCAATGATTTTTTAGTTTGTACTCTTATCAATTTCAAAGGAAGCCCTCTGTTTATGGTTCAAGAACAAAAACTTAACTCAGGCCTTAATATAAATGTTTTAATTTCATTTTGAAATTTACAAACTGCTCACAAATAAAAAAACCCATAAAATATATTTCTATTCTGCACTCCTGTTCATATTTATTTAAATTTTCTAAAGAACTTGAGGCACTTTAATAAAGATTGAAAAATGATGGTCCAAGGATTACATTCTTTTCCCTATCTCTGTTTAGGGAAAACTGTGGCCGTTGAAAAAATGAGTCCTACATAGACAGATATTGGAAAAACCCCAACAAAACAAGCAAGTGACATTGGAACAGTTACTAAGAAGGAAGGAATTAGTCTATCTTGGACACGTCACATCAGCTTTTGTACAAACTGTTCTGGCTGAACTCTCACAGTGATCTCTGTTGCAGGATCTCTGGGTTTTGGTGGCCTAATGAAGATCAGTCACATTCTGGCCCTCCAAAAATGCCCGTGCAGCTTTGGAGAGTGCGACAGCAGCAAAGTCCAGGAACACCCTGGCAGCTTCCCGCAATGTGAGAATAGCTGGTTCAAGTACTTATGCAGACAACCTTATGAGATTTGACCCACTAGTTGCACAATGCAATTTAGCTGTGAACTAAGTTACCTACTGTAACTTGGCTAAAATAGTTACAGCTCTTGTTCCAGTAGAGGACAGTACATATCTCTCCTCCTGTCTCTAATAATTGTTTCCTTGCTCTGTTCTCATGAATATTATTGCACTTCTTGTGTTTAAAAAAAATACCTTTTCTGAAAAGATATTGCTTTGGGATTTTATACACATCAAGTTACTAAAATTTTGATGTTAGTATTTCATAAAAGCGATGATATTTCATGAACTGTTTATCAAAAAAATGCAATACTTCGGCAATGGTGCTACAGAGGATAAAAGGAGAAACAGAAAAGAAAATCATAGTTCAAATCCATCTCAGATGAACTCAGTTTACAAGCACAGATACTGTTTTATATAATATTTTCAAAGTGTTTACAGATCAGGAGATTCTTTTGACCTAAGTGCCTGTCAAGATAAGCGTAAAGCAAATAACCGAACAAAGCTAGCAATATATTTAAAACACTATGCTTAATGTGCAGTAAAAACAAATTTTTTGCTTTAGACAAGACACACGCAGAACATTTACTTCGTACCCACTGGACTAAAATATTCAAGAGAGAAAATCTAGAAAACTACTGCACACAGATTAATACTGTGACTTGAATGACACAGACTGCAGGACTAAACCCTGGTACCACTGAGCTCAATACTAGAATTTATATTAACTAGTTGAGTGCTAATTTGACCTTACTGGAATTTGCAGTTAATTTGGTATATTTGCAACAGGTGCAACCCATGACCAAGACATACACTTCTCACTGAATGCTCTGAGATTTCTTAGATGTGGTGACTGAGGAAGTGACTAGGAAGTGACTGCAGCACAACTGTGTCATATTGGAGGGCCCTTGAGTTCTTTCTCCTAGTAGAGTACTTCTGATGTTTAACCAACTGCAACCACGCCCTTAGGCTCACACCTTTTAAACCAGAAAAGTGAGATTCACCATGTGCAAAAGGTCTGTTACAATAGCACTTACAACTAATAGGATTTTTTTGATAAGGTAGTTTATTTTACCTTCTCAACATGCAACTTGGATTGCTAATGTACAAGGCTGAAATGAAATAATGCTGCAAAAAAGGACTGTTTTATCACATCATTCTTTCTTTTGTGAGCAAGTGCCATTTCTCCCATGCTGTGACCGTCTGAAGCAGGGAAATAACTACAAGGAGTCACAGAATATCAATCCTCCCATTGGCTTCTTCATCTACAACCTGGAAACCCAGGTTTGCTGCTGCTGCTGCCCCTGAAGGACTTAAAAATATGTGGGTGGCAGCAGTTCAGTACAGAAGCAGAAGCCACTATACATACTCCTGCCCATTCAATGTCCCCTTCCAGCTCTCTAGGCTGCTCAGTGTCCTTTTCCCACTCACTTTTCCCCTTCATTCTTGCTGTACTTCTTGTGGCAGGAAGAACCTGGCCCCAACCTCTCACGTGTGAAATAGCAATATTCAGTTTTGCTGGGGTAATCTCTAATGTGAATCTTGACAAAACACTGATTAAATAGCCACGTCACTCTGAGGCAGGATTGTTAACCTCTTCAGCATCCCCATCTGCTGAGGACCTTGCTTTTTCTTCCACTTTGGAATTCCATTCCCATGGTCTATCCTCAGTCTTGGGTGAATTTGAAGATAGCACGTAAGTTCATTCTTTCCCATTTGTGTAAGACTCTGCAGCTATCATGGGAGGAGGGGAGAGAACTGCTGAAAATGTTCATACTTGCTCAGGGTATTCTTTGAGGATGTTGTTTTGTGGTAAATCCACCAAAGATACCAAGGATTCTCTTCAGAAAAGCAGTGGGAAAACCAAGAAAGTATGTGTATTTCAGTTTGGCAGTCTGGACTTGCCAAAATGAAGAGGAACCACAAGCTTTTAGGGTGTCATAAGCAAGCTGTACTACTGTGCAATCTCCATGCCAAATTAAAATACTGTTTGGCTTGTTTCCCTTTTTTTTCCTTTTTAACCCAGGACCAATGTAACATGCCCTTCCAAATATACAGAATTCTTCAGTAACCCAGAGAAGTTACTGAAAGAAAGAGCAGGCAAAATCTTTATATACCATAAAATATCATTCTTTTTAACAATAACTGTGTAGCAAGAATTGACTGGGTTCTTTGGTGATACTCTGCAGTGGTTGAAAGTTCAAGGATCAAACAAAACTGGGAGCAAGGTGAGGATGACACCAAGATGGGAGGGAGGGTTGATCTGCTCGAGGGTAGGAAGGCTCTACAGAGGGATCTGGACAGGCTGGATCATTGGGCCGAGGCCAGTTGTATGAGGTTCAGCAAGGCCAAGTGCCAGGTTCTGCACTTTGGTCACAACAACCCCATGCAACGCTACAGGCTTGGGGAAGAGTGGCTGGAAAGCTGCCCGGCGGAAAAGGACCTGGGGGCGCTGGTTGACAGTCGGCTAAATATGAGCCAGCAGTGGGCCCAGGCGGCCAAGAAGGCCAACGGCATCCTGGCCTGTGTCAGAAACAGTGTGGCCAGCAGGAGCAGGGAAGTGATCGTCCCCCTGGACTCGGCACTGGTGAGGCCGCACCTTGAGTCCTGTGTTCAGTTTTGGGCCCTTCCCTACAGGAAAGACATTGAGGTGCTGGAGCGTGTCCAGAGAAGGGCAACGAAGCTGGTGAGGGGCCTGGAGCACAAGTCTGATGAGGAGGGGCTGAGGGAACTGGGGTTGTTTAGCCTGGAGAAAAGGAGCCTGAGGGGAGACCTTATCGCTCTCTACAACTACCTGTAAGGAGGCTGTAGTGAGGTGGGTGCTGGTCTCTTGTGTCAGGTGGCTGCTGATAGGACGAGAGGACATGGCCTCAGGTTGCGACAGGGGAGGTTTAGGTTGGATATTAGGAAAAATTTCTTTACTGAAAGGGTTGTCAGGCATTGGAAGAGGCTGCCCAGGGAAGTGGTGGAGTCACCATCCGTGGAGGTATTCAAAAAGCACGTAGACAAGGCACTTCAGGACATGGTTTAGCGGGCATAGTTGTTGGTTGGACTCGATGATCTTAAAGGTCTTTTCCAACCTAAATGATTCGATGATTCTAAGATGTTTTCTCTTCGGTATCTTGATGCTGCAGCAACCAAGCTGGTATTTCAAATCTTTATCTCCTCATCAATCACTGCAGTACTACCATTTCATGGGAAGTAGGGTGGCAATGACTTAATGAGATCTTTAGGGAGGAGAGCATCAGCACTGGAGCAATAGTAGAGGAAAAGTGCTGGGAAGCTAAATCAGCACTTTGTATTTTCATCAATACACATTTTCAGAGGGCTAAATGGTCTGTAAGCTCTCCAGTGCAGCTACCATTTTGAGCAATGGGGATTAAGCAAGTGGTTAAAGCCCAAGGTGAGGAAAAAGCTGAGGAGTATGATCTGGATGAATGAACTGCTAGATGGGTTGAAACTAGATGGATTGCTGGGCTTGAAGGGTAGTAATCAATGGGTTGATATTTAGTTGGTGGCCAGGGCAAGCAGAACACTCTGGGGTCGATACTGGGGCCAGTTTTGTTCATTACCTTCATTGTAACTTGGATGATGACACAGGATGCACCTGCAGATTTTCGGACAACACTAACTTAGAATGGATGGTTCTCAAACCAAACAGTGGAGTTGAGAGGACTTTAAGAAACTTAAAGATTGGGTCGACAGAAACCTCATGAAGTTTAACAAGGAGTGCAAAGTTGCACGCATGGTGGTGAATAGTGCTAGGCACCAGGGCAGGCTGCCTAAGCAGCAGCCCAGCTGAAAAGCATGTGGCTCTCACAGGGGACACCAAGTTGAATATGAGCCAACAGGGTGTTTTCATTGCGAATAAAGTGAACCACAGACTAGCTACATTAGGAAGGGAGCATGGAGAGCAGATGAATAGAAATCCCTCCTTATTCAGTGCTACTTATTATCCCTCCTTATTCAGTGCTACTGAGTCCACAGCTGGGATAATGTGTCCTGTTTGGGGTTCCTCAGTTCAAGAGGATGTCAAGAAACAGGAGAGGGACATGCAGAGGACTGATGGGATGGGAAGTGGCCTACAGCATATGTCTTGTGAAGAGATGTTGAAGATGTTGGGCTTCGTTAGGCTGGCAAAGAAGAAAATAAGGGGAGATCTGATAACAATCTTAAACTGCCTGAAAGGGAAAGGCAAAGATCATTGAGCTGAACTCTTCGCAGTAGTAGCTAATGGTAAAACAAGGAGCAAAGGCCACAAATTCAGTCACTGGCGTTATGATTGCATGCATGTGATTGTGCATGGGTGGTGCTGCACAGGAACATACTGCCCAGAAAGGCTGTCAAGTCTCTATCCTTGAAGGCTTTCAAGGGCAGGTTAGGCAAAGCCATGGCTGACCTGAAACACCAGAGGTCACAGTCCTGCTTCCAGTGGAAGGCTGGACTGGGTGGGCCCCAGAGATCCCTTCCAACCACCACTTCTATGACTGTAAAAGTCTAAGCCACCATAGTGGCCCCCAGACAGTAAGCAAAATTGAGTTACCAATTCCTCCTACTCCTGCCTTCCTCCCTCTCTCCCTTCCTCTGTTCCTGTCTCCCTTCAAGTTATATTATGACATATAATTACCATCATGTTTAAGGGACTAGTAAAAAGTTCCTCCCTTTCAGTTGGGGTTACTTTGCTTGCTATCCAACCATTTTATACAGTTATGATTTCTAAGGCACCAGGGTCAGTCAGACTTTGTTTACATCTTATTTTACTGGATCAGGCACCTTATGCATCTTTGCTAAAAACTGCAAAATTTTGTGACACCATAGACTTGTCCTTCCCGTTCTTACAAAACAGACATTTTTCCTTACTGAACATCATTTGTACCCTTGCTGCTAGACCTGCACAATTTAATGGTTAAAATTCAAGTAGATCCATACATACTCATCTTCCCAAGAGACAACATAAATCCGCTATTTTAGCCCAGAACCACAATGACATATGAACCTGAACTGCTAAAGCAGTATGACACAGCTAAGCGAATTCTCCATCAGATCAAACTGTAAAAACAGAATCTCTGTTAGCACAAGGATTTAAGCACACAGGTGGCATGTCAAGTACTAGAGGGAACATGGGTTAACAGCCAGTCATCCCACAATCCCAGTAAATCTGTTTCTGTGGTAGGTTTAATAAAGTATGTTAGCATGTTAGATGATTCACAGATCAAAATGTATGTGTCTCAAACTTGGATAGTAATACTAGCCAATAAGCAGCAAATTTCAAGTGTCAACACCTAGCATTAAAACTTTTAAGAAACCAGACTTCAGCCAAAAAGCTAATGTCAAAGTTAAAATCTGAGATACGAATGCCCATACACGATTGGGGAAGGTATTATAAAACACAAAGTAATTGGGGAACACGTATACTTCAGAATGACACACATCTGCAATGTAATACCACAATCTTTTAAATTGGGAGATCTAGTTTTCTTTACAAAGGACAAGTAAATGAATACAACCAGAAGTCTCTGACACTAATTTAGTTGTTTATTCTGGAAAAGGATTATCTGTTCAAGACTACAATTCAAAGTAGTAAAAGATTTACGTAAAGACTGAAGCCGTAGCAATAGCCCATAGTCGACCACACACTTGAACCAAAACCAGATAAAAGTGTTTCATATTGATATATTTGATGGACTAGATGTAGAATGGAACAGAATATTAAACTTTTATGAAAAAATAGATGAGATTTGCATGTGTAAACAGCACACAGGCCAAAGAGAATGGTCAAATAAAAATGCAGAAAAATACATAAAAAGCCCCAAACACCTATTTTTAAAGCCCCCCAAACCAATTCTCTTTTAGCAGATTCTGAACCACGATGTTATGCACATAGCACGTGTAACGTCATTATAACATTTCTGTTGGTCTCTTCTCATTTTGTCTTCTCTCAAACTACTTCTTACATCTTCTTGAACAGCTTTTATTTACGCTGCACGGTGCACTGCTGTAGGACACCAGGATTGCCTGATGATGAAAGTTTTGTACAGTGGCATACAATCACTTTAGCCTGGGTAAATTATTTGCAAATAGTCAAAGCAATGTTTTGCAGAATAGATACATCATTAATATCAGATTATTCAGAAAGATACAGCTGAGGTCTGGATACGGCTTTGATAAAGTAGTAGTATTATTTCTGCGACTGTTCTCCTAAGGGAGGAGTATTTTTGAAGCTTATTTATCGCACAAATAAGGTACTACACAATTAAGCTTTCAAGCTTCATTCTTAGGGTGGTTTGGCTACATGAATTCAACCAGCCTCTCTGAAGTAAACATAATCCAACGGCCATTAAGATCTTGATACTGGCTGCTTTTATTGGCTTATATCCTCTAACTCACTCAGATGTGAATTTCCGGCGATAACCTGTGCAGCAATAAACTTCATTCTGCCACAAGAGTGTGCATGTGAGAAGACTGCAAATCTCCTCCGCCAAACCAGAATTAGCCGGTATCGCAGGAATGAAAGAGCGTGGAGATTGGAAATTGCAGGGAATGGAGACGAGGCGGTGCAGAAGACGAGCTGCCTGGGGGGCAAGAGGCCCAAGACCGGGGCCAGACTGCCACAGAAAATAAGCCCCGCGGCGGCGAGCGGGGGCGAGGCTGAGGTGGCGCGGGCGCCTCAGCGGAGCCGGGCGCAGGTGGACACCGGAGTCTGCAGCAGCTCTCGGGGAGCTGAGCTGCGCCGCGGGTTTGGCTGACAGCGGGGACTCGGCGCCGCGGCGGGCTGCGGCGGCGGCGCTGCGGGGCCTGGCGCGGTGAGTACCTCGGGAGGAGCCGGGAGCCGCCGCACGGCACCGGCACCGGCACCGGCACCGGCACCGGCACCGGCACCGGCACC
>VYZV01030338.1:35433-49500 GCA_013401275.1 Pandion haliaetus
CGGCTGCGCCCGAGCCCGCGCCCCGTCCCTGCGCCGCCGGCTCCGCCGCAAGCCCCGGCCCCGGGGCAGCCCTCCCCGTCTGAGCAGGGGTTGGCATAGATGAGCTTAACCTGAATGCTGGGGAAGGCGTAACACGTAAAGCTCCCAAGTTTATTATCTTGGGGGCGAAAAGTATAGCCCCTGCCGTCGGGCTGCTCCTGTAGCTGCCTGTAATCGTTTACCGAATAGAGGTACAGCCCCTGATGCAAGCTGCCCGTTCCCTTGGCACCAAGGGGAGAAGAATGTTTACTACCTGAGCCTATTCCCGCTGTCCCCGGGGACGTGGGACCGCTCGTGGGTCACACTGGGGCAGAACACCACCGAGGGGTCTCCCGGAGAGGTCTTCTGAGCAGGGCCTGGGAACAGCCCTCGGGGGCAGGAGGGCAGCAACCCGAGTGTGCAACTTCATGCAAACTTGTGATCCTGGCAGTTAGCTTAGTTGCAAGCGTTTAATTCCACCGATTTGCTCTTCCTTGCTGGGCGTGCACAGTTACACACTGTGGCTCTGAGCTGCAGAAGTGGCTAGTATCCACATAGCCAGGGAAGTCATGGACAACTGAAGTACTCAGCGTATTAGCAAGCTCAAGTTAGACTGCCAAAACTTAGGACACCCAAAATAAACTATGTTTTTAACAATATTTTTTCTGTATGTCTTCAAAAGAGAAATAATTACATGTGGCATGTCTGCTGGGAATACTGTGAAGCAAAACTCATTACTATTTATAATGCGTTCATAAGTTATCCATTGGAAGTGCCGTTCAAGTACTATTTTATTCTATACTTTCTAGCACTAGGGCAATCAGGTACTGGAACAAGTTACCCAAGTATATGTAAATTATTCATCATATGGACTTTTTATATCAAGATCAGGTGTTCTTCAATGATCCAGTTCAACTACAAGCTAGAGAGCCATAACTCCACTGATGGTACAGGGAACTTGGGTGTTTTGCCGCTAACTTTGGTCTTACTACAGCACTTGTATTTGTCCCTAAAATAGCTCATGACTCACATTTTCAAAAAGGCTCAGCATCTTTGTGGGCACTAATGTTTGGGCCAGTTTTCTAAGAGCTCTGCATACTGTGTGTTCATACAATACAAAAAGCTTTTCTGAAAAAAAATCCAGGTCTTCTCCAGCTGACCAAACAAGAATCCAGATTCTTCTGCCTTTAAATGCGATCCCTTGTGAGGGGCTGTATTCAAACACTGTTACTGTGAGTGGGTCTTCACTACCTTGCTCATTGGGGAAATATGGCTGGCTTCCCAAATCAGCTGCTGTCATTTTCATTGCAGTTTCTCTAGGATTTCACAATGGCAAAGAGCCCCCTGGGCTCCTCTGCCTTCCGTGATACTGTGTTCTTGGCAGTGTGGTGGTGTGGGAAGAAGGCTAAGGGCAGGTAAGTGCATTTCTCCTGGGTGCGACAGGCCACGGGGCTAGTAGTGGGGAGAGGATCCAGACATCCAGTCCTTGCTTTATCCAGAGCGTGAGAGTCTGTGCAGTTATTGGAAATGACCATCCCTGCTTTTGAGTATATTCACTCTGAGCTTGTGATGTTAGTGGAATGTTAATAGTATAAAGGTAATAATAAGGAAGAATCCGGTTTAAAGGGAAAATATATGCATTTTCTGAAGATTTGTGGGGATTGATGCAAGCATGACATTAACTTGCATCTACTCAATCTGAGCCCGTTCTGCCAGTAAGATTGCAAAGATGAGTATCATATCTTTGCATCTCAATGTCAATTACTTCTGCTTTAAATAATTTAAAATATATAAAAGATGTATCTATTTCCTGTCCAAAGAAGAAAATTTTTGTATCCAGTATCAGCATTCACGTGCACACAAAACCAGTCAAAAGCATGAAAGAGAAAGGTGAGGCTCCACATTTAATCTTGCCTCTGAATCTTTAGTTGCATCATTTTGTATTCCATTATCTAAGACATACTGTAATATCCACTGTACATTTTCATTAATCTTATACAGAGCATGCTTAACAGCTTGCAATTTTCCTTCATTCTCCTACTTCTCATTATTTCCCATTAGCATGATTATTCACTATCTTTATTACCTTTATGCAGTTAGTATATCTCTCTTGTGAGTGGGCTGAATCCTCCATAAATAGTCATATAGACTACATCAGTGGGGGATCTAGCTCCAAGTACACTAACAGGAGAGAGCCGAGATGTCATCTTTAAGACCTACCCTCTGTAGGGGAAGGATGAAGTGTAATTGCAACGCTACAGGCTTGGGGAAGAGTGGCTGGAAAGCTTCCTGGCGGAAAAGGACCTGGGGGTGCTGGTTGACAGTCGGCTAAATATGAGCCAGCAGTGGGCCCAGGCGGCCAAGAAGGCCAATGGCATCCTGGCCTGTGTCAGAAACAGTGTGGCCAGCAGGAGCAGGGAAGTGATCGTCCCCCTGGACTGGGCACTGGTGAGGCCGCACCTTGAGTGCTGTGTTCAGTTTTGGGCCCCTCCCTACAGGAAAGACATTGAGGTGCTGGAGCGTGTCCAGAGAAGGGCAACGAAGCTGGTGAGGGGCCTGGAGCACAAGTCTGATGAGGAGCGGCTGAGGGAACTGGGGTTGTTTAGCCTGGAGAAAAGGAGCCTGAGGGGAGACCTTATCGCTCTCTACAACTACCTGTAAGGAGGCTGTAGTGAGGTGGGTGCTGGTCTCTTGTGTCAGGTGGCTGCTGATAGGACGAGAGGACATGGCCTCAGGTTGCGACAGGGGAGGTTTAGGTTGGATATTGGGAAAAATTTCTTTACTGAAAGGGTTGTCAGGCATTGGAAGAGGCTGCCCAGGGAAGTGGTGGAGTCACCATCCGTGGAGGTATTCAAAAAGCACGCAGACAAGGCACTTCAGGACATGGTTTAGTGGGCATAGTTGTTGGTTGGACTCGATGATCTTAAAGGTCTTTTCCAACCTAAATGATTCTATGATTCTGTGAATTTTAACTAAGGCTGTCCCAGCCTGTCCTCTTATGTTCAAGAAAGTCTGTACCACCGCATGGCTCTGACTTGTTCTTCTGCTACCCCTCCTGCCTCAAACACCCTGCAGGACCTCTATAAGTATAATCCCCGTTCTCTCTGCCTCTTGATTTGGAAAGAAAAAGCCAGTAAGTCATTTCAGTATGTGTTGCCACTGGCACCCAGGTGTGGACTCATCAATTGGTCCCAGCTTATCTGCTCGCGCGGCAAGTGTTCAATGTGCACAGTTCTCGTTCTTCCTCGCTGTGTCACCAATACCTTCCATGGCCAAGTTAGGGCTAGTGACAACTTAGTCCGTAAACAGTATCCATCTATGAAAAATGTGATATCAGGAATACAACATATTTTAGCTCCAATTCACTCTATGAGGCAAATCAGTGTGCTCTTGGAGGAATCTACATGTTCAAGCTGCCCTTAGTTACCCATAATTACCTGTACTGCAAGTAAGGGATATGTGGCACTTAACTACAAAGGTAACTTACCCAGCAGCCAGTCTGGAGAGGTAAGATATATCGGCAGGTTTTCACTGTTGTCTGTGAAAGAAATGGTAGCTTTGACCGATCAGCTCAAACTCCATCTACATATTAGTATGAAATACTTCAAGGCCTTCTCTGTATGTTTATCTAGGAATAAGAAAAAAGTAAAATAGTTTGGAAAGGGAGTAACTTGAGAAGCAAAATATACGCATGTATTTAAAGACAACAGCCCAAATTTTCATTTAGTACTGAATCGGAATTACTCCATTGACTGCCAGTTTTCGGTAGTGAGGCCCTAGCCCTGAGGTACACCTTCCGAGGGCTCACAGAATACATAAGGAGCTTTTTTAAACAATTTTTGATAACCTTCTTCTCTCTTTTGTTGTGAAGCTGATGGCTCTTTTTATTTTCCAGAGAAGAAAAGAAGACAAAAAATTACCATCTCTGGTAATTTGTATCATTACATTTCTAGTCTCCATGGAAACCTATGTGGTGCTCCACAGTTGGGTAACATTTCCATATGTTGCAGCAGAAATCAGATGGAGGGAGGACTGGGTTCTGCACCTTGCCTGTTAATTAATTAAAAATGGTTTTGAAATTATTTCCACATTGTGTTGCAATCACTTATAGTAACAATGGAAGAAATCAAAGTAATCAAATTAAGCTATTATGGCCTGATCCTACATACACCTATGCAGATAACTCTGCCCCTCAGTTTTGATTCTGGTAGGCATTGACATAAATTTGGAAGAATTCTTTGGTTTTAGTAGGATTCTATGGATTAATACTATGGAAACTGAAAACATAATAGCAAACTGTTTGTCAAGTTGACTCCAATAAAAAGCTTGCCAGAGAGGTAGTAACAATCCCCTTGTTGTAATTTATGTAAGCAAAGCATTTTTTAAATCAAGAACCTTAAATCTTTATCTTTCTCTGTCTTCACTCTTGTTCTTCCACTACTAAGGAAGAAATACATCTCAAAACTGGTTTCCTCTGAGAAGATACAGTAACTTCATCTGCCTGCCTCTTCAGGATTTCTTGTTTTTTATTCCAAGCTTTATCAACTTGAACACAAAGGCACATAATCTTACTGGGACAGCAGAAGGTGATACAGAGAAGGAATATACAGGGAGAGACCAGGTTTTTTTTTGTGACCACAGTCAACCCATGAAGGGTGAGTGCTCTCAGCCACCTACAAGTAAGTAAAGTATATAGTAATGGAAATAATGCAGCCTACTGTCAACATGTAAATACTCCTGCATAGACAGCCATGATAATAAGAAATACCTTAATCAGAGAATTTTCTAAGCTTCTTAGATTTGAACAATGAAAACCCAGTATTCACTTTACAACTGCACTAAACCGCAATGGTGAAATATAGCAGTGATCTATGCTATTCACTATAACCAAACTACAACATCTGATCATTTTGTATGTATTTTTAAGGTATTTACTGCATTTGTTTCAGAATACCGTGGAGAAAATGTATGCTAGTCGAGAGGATATTGGATGTGATTTTGGAGATGACTCAGAAGTGGGAAGTAAGCCAGTTAAGCCTAACCCAAACATCGATGGAGGATGGGCTTGGATGATTGTACTTTCCTCTTTCCTTGTGCACATACTTATCATGGGGTCCCAAATGGCCCTTGGAATACTCAACATGGAATGGCTTGAAGAGTTTAGTCAAAGTCGTGGCTTAACAGCATGGGTTAGCTCCCTCAGCATGGGCATTACACTTATTGTAGGTATGTTCCAGCATAATTTATTTCAAAACTACATACGTTTTTAGAATATGTTTGCCACTCATCCCTCAAGTATTTTCTTACAGTTTTCCATTTTATTAGCAGAGCTGCCCAAGTTCTTCTGAGTTGCCTTTTTAAAGTCACCAGGACAAATTTTACAAACTAGAGGGAGAAAGGGAACAACAGGGAAGATGACAGAGAACACAATTAATCCAGGAGACAGCATGAGCAGGAAAGGATGCCTATGACTTCAAGGTCTCACTACAATTAAGAAAACATAAGATCTGTGAAGCTTCTGGTCCTCCCCGTACTCTATCTGGGAGGAGAAAATGTTGAATTTGGAGAGTTTATATTTCAGTTTGGCAGCTGAACTAAAATTTATTTTTTAAGTTGTGGTTGTATCAACCCAAAATAGTACCTGGAGGGGTATGTTTGTATATATATATGTATATATACACTTCTGTCTCCCTAAATTATGATTGAAAAAGTTGTGTTTAGGTCTGCCTAAAATATTCCACTGAAAATGAAATAAAATGCTTACTTTGTAATTACTTGTGAAAAAGGCCTGCACTTACACAGCATTAGTAATGGGAGCAACGGTTTCAGTGTCTTACTGTGTTTAAATTGTCCCTTCTTCATGGGGGAACTTTGATTTTAGGTCCTTGGGTACATGCTAAGTATTTGGTCAGCTGGTTGCATTTTTCTTTCTACAATTTTAAACAGTAATGAGAAAATAAACTGAATTGCATGAGTAGCCTGATGTTTAATATTTTGTTTAAAACATCAGGAATCTTCATGTGAAAAATTATTAAAGAGCGTAGAGAATTGAATAAATAATTAACATTTTTTCATGTTTTTTAACAGGTCCTTTCATTGGTTTATTCATCAGCATGTGCGGGTGCCGCAAGACAGCTATAATTGGAGGGATATTGAATGCCCTAGGTTGGATACTGAGTGCTTATGCCTCAAACGTGCACTACCTGTTCCTTACATTTGGAGTGACAGCCGGTAAGAGCTGTACTAGCGTTTGAAAGTTCTTTCAGTTATTTTTGATTCCTTTAAAGGTTACCTGAGTGCGTAAACAGGGAAGTTAGACTGTAAAGTTATTCCAGCTTTTCTTTCACTCTTTATGGCCTGTTATCTTTTTGGAAAACTTACTTATTTACTCTGTGGATTGGGCCCAATGACTTTTGTTGTCGTTTAAGTCTGCCATGTGAAGATGGTGTTTTTATCAGTTTCTCCCAAGTGAATATATTACAGGACATTTTCAATTAGAAGAATTAATGTAACCCAAACTCTTAACGAGTGGAATTAAAAGATGTTAAAACACTATTGAATTACATATCTAGCTAACTCCTCTCTTTGTCACAGGAAGAAACAGCAAATGTTTTCTACAGGAGTTGCTTCACATTAATAAAATACCAGATTATGATAACTACATACTGCTTCAAAACCCATTTTAAAGGGCATTGTGGGTTCCTGCTGGTAGGCAGCTAAGCATCACACAGCTACTTGCTCACTCTCCTGCAGTGGGATGGGGCAGAGAATCAGAAGGGTAAAAGTGAGATAAAGAGTTTAATACATAAAGCAAAAGCTGCATGCACAAGCAAAGCAAAACAAATAATTACTTCACTACTTCCCACGGGCAGGCAGATGTTTAGCCGTTTCCAATAAAGCAGGGCTTTATCCTGTGTAACCATTACTGGGGAAGACAAATGCCACAACTCCGAATATGCTCCCTTCCTCCTTATTTCCCCCAGTTTTATTGCTGAGCATGATGTCATATGGTATGGGATGTCCCTTTGGTCGGTTGGGGTCACTTGTCCCACTGTGTCAGCTCCCAGTTTCTTGTGCACCCCTGCCCACTCACTAGCGGGGCCATGTGAGAAACAGAAAAGGCCTTGATGCTGTGTAAGTACCGCCCAGCAACAGCTAAAACATCCCTGTGTTATCAACAGTCACAAATCCAAAACATAGCACCGTATGAGCTGCTACGAAGAAAATGAACTCTATCCCAGCCTCAACAGCATACCCATACCATAGATTTCAGTAATGTAAATTCCTGAACAACAAACAATAATTACAGGCAGGGTTCCACCCTTTTTGGAATTTGTTTCCATATATATTGAATATAATCAAGCAGACAGGAATCTACACACTTTTTCTCTCAGCCATTGCTGCTTTTCAGAAAGAGCATACACAAAGCATCAGCCAAAAGTCGGAGATTATGCAGAGAATTTAAAGAGGGATGAAAATCTTATTTTCAGAAAAAAATCTGAGGCAACTTCTTACTGGAGGTGAAGAAGTGAGATGCTGTTGCAGGAGTAATTCTGGCCAGAAAACCAGTGTAGAGATGCCTGAGATGTTTCTTCCAGCTCCATGAGACCTCCATTCACCACACCCTCACTTGCCATCCCCTCACTCACCGTCTCCTCACTCACCGTGCCTGCACTCATGATTTCCTCACTCGCCCATCGCCTCAGTCCCCATCCACTCGCTCCCACCCCTTGCTTACAGTCACCTCACTCACTGCCACCTCAGGGAAGTTTCTTCCATGTTCTTATGGCCGCTAAATGTAAGACTGCGGTTCACTTACGGTGGCTGCCTCCTGCTGCAGTCACTTCTGCACCTCCACGCAGGACTTGCAGGCTTACTCATGGCTCCTGTTCTCCCCATTGGTGACTCGCCTTTCCAGACGCCCTCACGCAGTACATCCCTATGATCCCAACCTTGTCGTCCCGGCCGCAGCTACCCTGTCGCCTCAGCTCCCTTTTCCCAAAGTGCCCCTCACCTCAGTGTGATTCCCCTCCCCCAGCTCCTCACACCCTTGTCCCCTCACCTCCTGGCCGACAGCTTCATCACAGCTCCATGGGCTCTCTGCGGCAGGAGGGGGGGGGGGGGCAGGGGAGACTTCTCCCCCATCCCGGGGAGCCCCGGGGTGGGCGCCTGGAGCCGCTGGCAGCAGGGAGTCCCCGTGGGCTGGGGGGCAAAATGCCCCCTGAGGCCCCGCGTGGGGGCGGGGAGAGGAGAGCAGAGCCGGCCCTGCTGTCGCCGTCGTGGTGCAGGGTGACAACTCTGTGAGGAAAAAGAGCGGGAAGGCCTGTGGCCCCTGTATTTATCTGTGAAGGTGGCATGCCTTTGCATGTAATTAGACTACGTTTTGCTAGGTAGCCCACAGGATGAAAAGATAAGATGAAACAATTTTAAAAATGTTTTATTTCTTGGGATGTGCAGGGAAGTGCAGTATACGCTAACGCAAGCACGAGCCTGGGTTGTTTTTGCGCAGCAGTCAACAGCAGGCCGGCATCTGAGGAGGCAGGCAGTCTTCTAGGGGGCAGAGAGATTTCCTTTGAGCTTGTGGCTGGGTTTGGGGAGGGAGACCTTGTGCAAAATAAAAACCTGATCATGTATTTACATAGCAAAGAAATAAATACTTCTAACAGGCGAAACAGGTACAGTGCTGTGATGTTGAGGTGCTTTTTTTCAGGCTTTGCTGGAATAATCGCTCTTTCCCTGATCTAGCTGTAGCTAGATTGTGCTGTAGCTGCATGCAGCTATGTTATCAGCTGTTTAGGAAAACTTTGAAGCCCAAAACACTCTTCTAAATTTCAATCAGTGAATTTGAAAGCATCTTCTGCATATACCTCTTCCAGACCAAATCCCTTCTGTCAGGAATTTGCTGTGAGAAACTGTGGGTTGTGTGGGCAACTTTTACCTTTAATGATGTGTTTGCACATCTCTCAACACTTTCTGCTGTACCATTAATACCCTGGGGTTTAATGACACGTGAGGGATTTTCTACAAAGTTAGAGATCTGCCTTTTAAGAACATGCCTGTGCAGCTACTGTGTGGCCCTCCCCTAGAGTGCCCAAAGAGAAACCTGGAAGCCACCCAAGGTCCCACCACTGGGCTAACATCCCGTGCTGTCTCCTGAAACTCATCTCACGGTCACTGTGGCTCCACAGTTACAACGCAAGGACAAAAACTCAGTCTGGACCTTCACTGCTGGTGAACTTAGGCAAGAGCAACAAGATGTGCCCATTAAGCAATCTGTAGTTGCTGATACAATCAGATGCAAGTATTACAAATGCAGATATTTTAAAATAGGTTTTGTTTATGTTTGTCCCCATATTAACTGTCACTGATTTATTGTGGGATGTTTGGGACTTTCCAGAGGGGTCATGCTGAACTGAACTAAAGGTTTTATCTTCCATGTGTTTCAGTTTCTCCAGCAGTATTGTATTCTCATTGGAATGAGCATTGCAAATTTTGGAAAATACAAGACAGAAATGGAAGCTAACATGAGAATTGAGTATTTATTCTTGGTTTTACTACTATGCTCGTGCAAAAGTTAAGAATAAAACTGATCTGTTTTTCACTGCTTTTTACCTTGTTGGCAAAACGTTCAGATTTATTTTGGTTTTTATTTTCATAGGCATTGGAAGTGGCATGGTTTATCTACCTGCGGTGGTCATGGTAGGACAATATTTTCAGAAGAGAAGAGCGCTTGCACAAGGACTCAGTACCACGGGAACAGGATTTGGAGCTTTCCTAATGACTGCCTTACTGAAGTACCTCTGCATCGAATTTGGGTGGAGGAATGCCATGTTCATCCAGGGCGCCATCTCCCTGAACCTTTGTGTCTGCGGGGCGCTTATGAGACCACTCTCTCCCAAAGACGTTGTTAGTGAAAAATATGTTGAGAGAAGTAATCATGAAGATAATCAGGCAAAAGCTCTGTCCCATTCTGCAGAGACTATAAGATCTAACGGGGTCCTCAGTGAAGAACCAGAAAAAAAAGAAGCGGCAACAAATGAAGAAGTGCTTGACAGTGTTCAGCACATAGAAATTGGAGGTAAATCTAGAAGTGGAAGGAAAATGTATGGACTGCGCATTCTTAAGACAGTGAGCCAGCTGACAGTTACAGTCAGGAAGGGCTTTGCAATATGGTACTCCAGCTACTTTGGAGCTGCATCACTGTTTACCAATAGAGTATTTGTGGCCTTTATAATTTGGGCTTTGTTTGCCTATAGCAGCTTTGTCATTCCCTTTATTCATCTTCCAGAAATAGTCAAGCAGTACAACTTATCTAGTCAGAACAATATATTTCCTTTGACATCCATTATAGCCATTGTTCATATTTTTGGTAAAGTGATCCTTGGAATCATCTCTGATCTCCCGTGCATCAGCACATGGAACGTCTTCCTCATGGCTAACTTTACCCTGGTCACCTGCATTCTTACTTTGCCACTAATGCAAACTTACGTTAGCCTGGCTGTGGTTTGTGCACTAATAGGATTTTCTAGTGGCTATTTTTCTCTAATGCCTGTTGTGACTGAAGATTTAGTTGGAACTAAACACCTTGCAAATGCCTATGGCATCATCATTTGTGCCAACGGAATATCTGCATTGTTTGGACCACCCTTTGCAGGTAAAAAGTTCAAATTGCTAACCAACAGATATTTGTATAATAACTGTGTGACTTGTTATATTATTAAGCTTTCTTACATTACGAGCACGTGTAGTTAACAAAATTACAGGCGCTCCAGAATGGACCGTAACATCCAGCTTTACATTGTACAAATTTACAGATCCCATCTGCTGGGTACCAGCTCACTATTCACACACTACAAATCACAATCCTTGCAAATAACCCCAAATCTATTACAATCTATCCTTTCAGGGGTATGTTTCCTCAAAATATTACCATACACTTTTTAAAAATGAGAAACGTTTAACCTATTTTTATGTGTTTTGTTTAGTATATGCACTAAATATACTCATGCCTCTATCTAGATGACAAAATGATTAATAGTTTTCAGGGTAGGCAGGTGTTTGTACGATAGTATTACCCCCAAGAGCTATAAAGTGTGTTTGGGTGTCACCACTCTAACCTACCAATGGATATGTTGATTTAACTAACTTAGCTTTGCCTTCCTTCAGCCAGAAATACCTACTTTGGGGACTGCACTGCTCATAATCTCTTTACTGTCATGCACAGCAGAAGGTAGAAGTGTATGTATGTTATCCCTAAAGTTACTTAGGTTTAAACAAACATTAATTATAAATTTGCTCATAGAAAGAGGCGGGGAAGTACAGAAGAGATACAGGTACTGATTGTCAGTACTATAGCCAGACCACAGCTATCTTTTACAGAGATACAAATCAGAAGAAAGCAGCAAGAAGCCTTGTGAGTAATGGCTGTGGTCAGCCAGGGATGGCACTAGGCTGACCTGAAGCTATCAGCAGCACAAGCAACCCAGAAAAGCGACAACGCTCTCACCTTCTTTCCCCACCACTGAGTTAGCTGACATGATTTAGAAGAAAGCTCATTCAGTGCCCTTTGGAAAGCAGCAGTGTTTTACTCTACCATATATTCTTTCAGCACCTCTCAGTCTGTGCTGAACATGTCTTTGTATTTGGTGATTAGTAATGAAGCAAATAGGATGGAAGTAGTTGATGTCAAAAAAGCATCTGATCTTGAGGTTATATCAGAATGCAACCAGCAGGACGAGGGAATTTTGCTACTTTGGGCTCTCAAACCTTTCTGAAGTATCTTTAATGTATTTTTGCAAAGGAATCAATTGGAATGAGAGTCATTGCAGTACTGAGATTGTATCTCTTGAAAAGTCTTTTATTGGTATGTGAATCTTTGAGATGATAGCTAATGGGAATGTGTTTGCTTGCACAAGGCACAGCATTTGAACTAGCCAGCAGTATCAGGCATTTTACAAATAGGGTGGAAGAACTAATTGGTTTGGGATTCCAAAATGTCTATTTTAGTCAGACCTGTTTTAACTTGTTTGAAAAATGTACAGTTTTAGAGAGAAGGTTGCTTGGCTTCTTAGGATGGCACATAGCTAGTCCCATTTTAAGACTTCCATGATACTTAAATGAGGGGATAGGTTTTGCACTAGTTTTGGTGAATGAACAAGAGATTTTATTAATACGTTTCCATTTGTAGTAGCATCTAGAGGAGGAGACAATCACCGCCTCTTTTTTCCGCAAACATCTATGGATTTGACTGAAATGTCATGAGAGAAATGTGCAGTATTTTTCATATTTTCCCATGCAACGTACCTTGTTGTCGAGCTTTGTAACAAACATGTTTTGTCCTTATTTTTCAGGCTGGATCTATGACATCACACATAAATACGATTTTTCTTTTTACATATCTGGCTTGCTATACATGGTGGGTATAATATTTTTACTTATACAACCTTGTATTCAAAAGAAACAACCAAGAGAAAAATCTACAGAAGAAGCACAAGTCTAGAATAAATTCCAGAAGTTTTTTTGCAGATTTTTTTTGTTTTCATGTTTCTATTGTATGACAGTATGAAGCTGTTTTTCTTATGGAACCAACCACATTGAGCTGTACTTAAGTGAAAAGCAAATGTGCTCCAAAATGCCAATAAATTATTAGAAATATGCTTTTAAAATTAGTTAAGATCTTTTACTTTAGAACTAACAAATACAGCGATTAAAAGCACCCTGCTAGTCTTTTAAAATAGGAACAATGCTAGGAGCCATTACCCTTGCTTCTCTTTTTTCACCACTACCCATTGGTGAAACTCCATTGACTGCAGTGCAGTTACTCCTGATTTACACTAGTCCTACAAGAGAATTTGATCAGGATATGAATGGTTTGTAAAAGTCCTTCCTACTATGTATTCTGTCTGATAAAAGATTAGTTACTGATGAGAAAATGATTGTATTTCTTACCTGGCTAGTCAAGTACTGTTGAAATGCTGGTACAATAATTCAGTTAATTCAGTGTATTAAAATTACTATTTGTCACGCAAAACTGAAGAAAAGTTCTTATATTTTTCTGAAACAACTCTCTACTTCAAGGATTTTTTTAATTTTATTTTTTTAAAGTATCAACTGCATGATAAGGTAGCCAACCTCAATACATATGTCGTATTATAAATGCTGTGACACTTAATGTACCTGAAGTAAAACAAACATAAAAGCAAAACCAGGCAACATATGGAAAATATTCACAAGCTGGAAAATGTTTCCAGGAACAGTTTGAAGTTTCTGGCTGCTTACCTAATTAGAGGTATTGTAGAACTTTGTAACATTGCCATTGACTCCTTCCATGGGATTTGTTTGTCAAGTAAACAGTACTAAAGAAACAGAGTTGGGCAAAATTGGCCAAATACAGTTTTAGAAAGAACTGCACTACAGCACACTAAATTTTGTTATGATTAATTTAATAACAAAAGCTTACATTATGAGCAGTCACATTGCTGCTCATAATGTGTGCCATGGACTGTCTAAGACTGGTCACATTTGAGATGGTTATTCACTAGAAAATTAGATAATCCAGAGTACGGAAGAGCTAAAGACCATTTAAAATATTCAAATAAATTTTCTTAAACAACATTAAGCGCCTGGTAATCAATGCAGAATGTTTTGTATGGTGGTACAAGACATACTTTTTTCAGCTTTGAGAGTTGAGTCTGATGTTAATTTTCCTATCAAATAAAAGACACTGTAGTTTTTTTTCCTGCTAGCCTTATGAAAGTTTTTTCATGGCAAATCAGGTTCTTAGTTTAATAGTGATACATGCTGCTGGAATTCTTTAAAACCAATTGATACTGTTCAATTATATTGAACAAATGTTGGGAAACAGTTCAGTATGCAATATCATTATACAGATCTTTTTTATAGCTGCAAGGTTAAAAAGAAGTTCTGAACCACAACTTGTATTGTTCTATATTGCAATTCACCAGCTTCCTAGTTTCGCACTTCTACAACTGTTGGCAGGGACAGACATACTTTAAAATAGATCACTGAAATGAGCCAAGTTAAAAAAAA
>VYZV01030339.1:592-12448 GCA_013401275.1 Pandion haliaetus
TATACTTGATCGTCTGTGGCTTGCAAAAATAAAAAGTCAGGGATGCACTATGTTTGCTAATGAATTCCTTATGTAGCTCTTGTGCCAACTGTTTTCTGCCTATGTAGAATGAATCGCCTTCTACCACAGCCCCTCCAGTGTGGCGGTACCATGCCAGGAACAGGGTGCTGGTCTCCACTGGTAGCGTGGCATTGATGGAGCCTCGATCTTCACACCCTGCTGCCTTTGGAGGGAGGGAGATGTGCAGGGAGTGAGATCCACTGCAGGAGGGCCCAGCATGCTCTTACACAGAGCTTTCAGTTGGGAGCCAGCAGGTGAGCAGGGGCAGGCTGGAACTAGCTAGCACAGCCCTGACCTTTCCCCAGGCTAAATTATACTTGGGGAGCATTTTGTAACCAGAAAACGTGGACATTTACAGGAACTGTGAGGTGTGTTTGATAAATGCATGCTGGTTTTAATCCAAAAGAAAAACAATGAGAATATTTCACTTTTACCCACCTCGCTGGGCGGGGGGGAACCCCAAAACTCAGTCTTGGCAGTGATGACTTCTGGGTGCCTCTCGCTTTTTGTTCATAAATTGTCTGGACAAGTATATCAATGCTGGAAAAGAGTGTATTTTTTCCACAGAGAAAACATGGTATCCTAGGTTGACAGTACAGAGAATTTGCATATCTTCCCCACACTGAAGCAACCCTATGTTTCAAAATATTCCTGAATCTTGTCATATCTTCTAACCAAATTGCTCAAACCTTGGATGTCAGGGAGCAGCACTGCTTATGCGTTTGGAAAACATTGCCCTTGGAGAAAATTTTTCCGGTGTGCAGTCAACCTGATGTAGCGAGGGTTGGGAGTAGAACAGATGATACTGTGCTCTTTATAAATACACATACAGTTAGGCTCGATTTGCTAATATATTTATGTCTCTTACTAGCCCAATTCTGCCAGCAAATAGCACCCTACATCTGCTGCCAAAGTTGAATGCATGAAGCACCAAAAGATTGTGCCTTAGGTGCTAAATTGCAAAACACATTTCACAGCGGTGTCTGTTGAATGAATACATAGTTGTATTGTGCCAAGTTTCTTAAGTCCAGAAGCAGTTATTATCCAGGAGCTATTGAAGCCCCTTTATTTCTAGTTAAAAGTATGATTTTTTTGTGAAATGCCTAACATTTTAAGGCTGAAAATAAGCAATGACACGCCTGTTTTGAGTACTATATTTGGTCCCAGTTCATCTCTGGTATAAGGAAAAAAAATGCGTAATTTTGTCTGTTGTATGCTCACATGTCTTGAATAGCCTGATTGGACATGGGCCGGGATTTGCAATCTGTGAGATCAATGGGATTTGCCTGGGTAAGAAAGGCAGGTTTAAGACACCTGGTTTTTTGGGTTTTTTACTTTGGTATTTCATTAGCGTGGTAGATAGCTTATCAGTTTGCTGAAGGCATGCTAATGATGCCTTCTACCTATTTAGTCACAAAAATAAGATACTGGGAGCTACATTCTTTTCATCTTTCATAGGCAACTCAAGAGCAGCCTTTTACCTGCCTTTAAATGCTGGTTTTCTCAAGGACACTTCCAATTATTTTAGATTCATCCAGCCGTGCATTTTTCACAGGAAGCAGAAAAATGTAGAAAGGACAGAACTTGTCCAAAGGATTAAATAGCACATATCTTATAAGGAAAATACACATCTGAAAAATTAAAGAATGCAAACTAAAGGCAACCAGGATCAATTGCTGAAGTGCTGAATCTGGGGTTCAGGCTCTGCCACATGGAGCGAGAGCCATACCGCCCTGAGAGGTGATTTCAGAAGCCAGGCATGCAGCCTCACTCCAGGAAAACTGCGATCATGTACCCAAGTAAACACTGCAGATTTGTGTCTGAAATGCAGAGTTTCGAAACCAACCAACTAAACAAATAACCCTCAAGCAAGAAAGGGCTTGCTTTCTTTTGGATTCTGCAAGGACTGAAAGAAGAAGTAAAAGGTTTATGTCCTCAAATACAGACATAATATGGAATATATAGATACTATGTGTAAATGTACTTTTTAAAGCGTATGGACTGTTTCTGAGATTTAAAAATTACAAGTATAAAATAACTCTCAACTGGAATCTAGTTATTGAACACTCGAGAGAGAGTGACTTCAAACCCCTGCTTAATGTAAGCTCGATCAGTTTTATATAGGATCAGTGTAGTCCTGTTGTGGCTTACTTTCTTTCCTCCTTTGTTTTTGGCACTTAAAATCAAGACACAGAAAACATCCACTTTTTCTCTTTACGTGCTATCAAGTTGGAATTTTAAATTGTTCACATCGTGCACAGTGGCAGCTATTGCCGTAGATCCTGAAGCGGCTGCTCTCAGCTAGATGTAGCATTTCCTGTGGTTTAAAAAAGGAAAGCAGAAGCTTAATGTGTACTATTCAGTTACCTGTAGATACCTAAAAGACTCCACATGACAGTAACCAAAATATGGAAAACAGAAGTCATGAAATGTTCACATTTTACAGTAATTTTCCCTGCAGAAAAGAAGAAAATCTTGACCTACTTGAGGAAAGAGGGTTATTATATTCATTCTGCTTATCCAGAAAATACAATTTGACATGTAAGTAAACTACAAAGTTATAAGAAGGAACAAGTTAAGTCATGCCAGTTGTTAGGACTAATTCTGCAGCTCTGTCTCTGGCAGGAATGCTCACTGAAGTCGTTGGGAATTAGGCGTGTGAAGAGACTGAGGAACTGCATCCCAGTTCTTGTGGTTATTTAAAGGTAGGGTCAATACAAGGGAATTACATCCTTGGCTTCCTAAGTCGGTTTGGCTGCACAAGCTCAGTGCGCGCCAGGGCTTAACGTGCTGCTCGTGGGAGCTGCTGAAGGCACCAGTGCAGCGGCAGGGCTGCAGGACCCTTTGAGTTTAACATTCTCTTAGGTCTGCTGCAGTAAGTGTCCAAAGTGCCTCAGTAGCTGATGTTTAGGCACGTGGCACCAGTGTTCAATTCTTCATTGGCATGGTAGTTTCTTACTCAGCTCAGAGGAAGAGTTCCTCACCTCAGAGAGAGACCCAGACCAGTCGGCAGGTTGGATATGAAGTTCATCCAAGTCATGAGGCTCAAGGTGCAAGTTCATAATCAGCTAAAACCAGTACAAGTCTACAGTGCTGGCAGAAGGACAGTCCCACCCCTCTTCCCATCTCTAGGAAAGATGTAGTAGGGTAGTCTTCACCCTTTCTCCTCTTGTTGAAACTGTGCTGCCACTCAGCAAAAAAAAATTATGCTTCTCTAAGCCAAAGGCGGATTCTAAGGCAAACCTAGCGCTTAGCATATTGCCATGGAGAACTCGACCTACAGTCCCAGTCTGACAGCTGTACGGGTACTTCATACCGAACAGCTTCCTGAGAAGAGTGTGATGGTATCACGTACTCTACAGGCTGACCTTGCAGATGTTTGTGTCATCTGAACAAGGTTTGACAAGATAACAGTACGTAGTGATGGGACTCTTGTAACGTGTGAACGTGGGGACACAGGCCGTGTGACATTTCTTGGTTTGCCTGCTGTTAGAAAGCATTTGGTGTAATACCAAACCTACACTGGGGTAAGACTTTTCCGTGGCAGATGTCTCCTAGTTGAAAGCGTATGTCTGGAAAAGACCCAAGAGGATGAAGGTGCTTTATTACTATGGTGATAAGACACCAATGAGTAGGTGGGTGATTTCAAGAATTTTCTACTTCTACACTTCCATCTTTCATTTTCATCAATGAGAGCTGAACTTCATGCAGATTTTTGATAGTGCTTTATATAGAAAAATGGCTTTCCATGGCCCATGTTTGTGTTATTCCGCTTATTTACTGACAGCAGAATTCTACATTAAGATATTTCTTGCAGGACAAGAAACTTTAGTCTTTCCTGCAGCACAGCTAAAATCTTTTATAGTGCAGTGTGTCAGAACAGAGGAGCAACAAACTGTAATGCATGCAAAGCATATCTGCCTCTCAAGTTCAGTTAGAGATTTCTTTTTTAACTCATGTCTTTCCAAATAGTTTGGCAAAGCATAGCACGAACCCCTCAAAATAGTGCTGTTTTATTGGATGGATGTTAGCTAACGCAGCTTAAAGCAGCACAAGCAAACCTTAGAGCTGATATTCCTATTGCAATTAAACCTTGAGCTATAGTTAAAACTTACCCTACCCCATTTGTATGTTGGCTTATTTTACAAAGATTTCAATGATACTTTCTTTGTTAGATAACAGTGTGGATAACTGAATTACAGAATCAAAATAGCTTAAGTTACTTTCTTCTGTTAGGCATTGTTTCCAATGTTTGAACTTACATTCGGTTATTTTCCTTTGCAGCTTATAGATGCCTATGTCCAGAGCCTTCCACAAATGAGATGAGACATTTTATTTGTATGTGAAACCTAGATTTAAAGGTAAATTATAAGCTTTTCTATTTCTTGAACTTGTAGTTAATTAAATGAAAGAGCCTTTCTACATAAATTTCTGGTGAGCATCACATTCTTTGGGCATCACACTACTAAGAAGACACAAACTGGAGAGAGTTTGGGAAAAACAATTTTCAGATGTACCAAGACAGATTAAAAGAGCTGTATATCTTCAGCTCACTAGTGACTAGTTTTAGATTTTTCTCTAGTTCTGACACGCAGCTCTGACAGTAGTGTACCTGCAATTCCAGCAGCAACACGATCCAAGTATGAGATCCATGAGAGCAGAAAGTAGGCAGGGGTCTGAGAATCCACAGGACCCTGATAAATAGCATTTTCTAGCATAAAAATCAGAAATGGTAATATAAAATCCAAAGAAAATCGGAGTGAGGCTAAGTCAGTTTGAATTTCAGGCTTTCAAGTGCCTTTATATGTGAGCTTGCTTCTTTGTACAAATGTATTTTGATTTGGATCCTGCAGACCTTCTGCTTCCTAACTTCCATTCTTCATTCTTGGATTTTATCAGGACAGTGATTTCTGGAAAAGACAAACCACTTTACCTGCTCTCCAGACTTTAAAATCTGTCCCAGATGGCAGCTATAACTGTCATGAGGGAACACAGAAAATGAACATAAATACATCTAACTGTGTAATAAGAATAAATATCTTGTCAATTTGGTTAATCTCAGGATTGAGCACTGAACATCTGGATACACTTTATCTCAGGAGCTGAGAAACTCTTCTCAAAATTCTACCACGGCACATGCCCGCCAGCCCTGCTGTTCAAGTGTTTGACATTGCTGCAACAAAGATTGCTAATCGTGCTAAATGGTGAGCACTCATCTGGTCGGGGCTGCTGTAGTTTGAAACTGAAGAACTTACATAATGCCTCGACCAAGTCAGACTTTAACTTGGCATCATTGCAAGTGAAAGACTAGCGAGGTAACCTATTGCATCATCTGCCACTTGTCATTACCTCGGGATGACATGCTGTCGGCTCCTGAACTTCCCCATTCAGGACTTTAAACTAGCCTTAGATTTTCTAGAATAATTCAGAAAATTACAGGCTTTCTTGATACATGTTAGGACAAAAGACTTTGCTTTAATGTCCATTGTTTTAAAACAATTTATTTCATAATAATTGTTTTCAAAAGTCACACAACTTGAGATATAGAGAGCATATTGCCAAAAGCAAGGAAGATCTTCAGAAAGCAGAAAGAGCTTGACAGAATTTACCTACTCTTAAACTATCATATAGCTGTTCCTTAGAAGGGACAAATAAACTAGTAAAGTGTTCAATCCATTCTCTGCTCTCTCTGGCTTGTTTATCATTTCTTCAAACTAATGCTCTTCTGTAGCAATTTCAGTGAAATGCAGCATTTCTTGATACCTGTGACTTTCAGTGTAATTCAGTGGAAGGGACTGAATGATAAGAAAAGCTGTCAGTCTAATGGCTACCCACAAACACCAAACAAGAGGTGTCAGCGCAGGTATTGGATGTTGGGACATCATTATAGAACTGACCTAACCCGAGAGGACAAGGTTTCAACTCAGCTGACTCTCAATTTGTTATGTCAGGCACTTAAAGATCCACAGAAACAAAACCTGACATCTTTAAAGGTTCACATTTTGCAATGTCTGTGTATCTCTGTATATCCTCTCCTTATTTAAAAAATGAATGTTTAAGTCTTCTTTCTTTAAACAATAGCAGTAAAATAACTTCCATGATCAAAGCTACTATAATAAATCAGCATGTGTACAAAGGAGTAAAATGTTTTATTTGTATTGGTCTTGTACATAGACCTGGTATCTTTGAAAGTATTTTCATTATGTCAGAGGCTGCTTGGCGGAAAAGCATGAATCTTGAATACTACTGAAATCCCTCTGCAGTGTTACAATGTGCCTAAGCCCCAAGGAATGCCACGTTTTTAATTACATTTTTTATGTGGCATTACACAGAACATAGAAAATGAGATGATCAGCTTGAGAAAGAAGCTAGCTTGGGAACTTTTCAGTGTTTGAAGGGGAAAATTAAGAAAAATTGACTTTAATATTTGTGCTACAGTAGTAAGCAAAGGTAGTGTTGCTACAGCCTACATGAATCACAGCAACCACAAAACAACTCCTGTGAATAAATAAAACGGCAAAGATGCCAGCTAAGAGGCTAAAGCAAACCTGTAACGTGCAGCTCATAAATTAGTTGCACGCATCATTATCTTCCCAGAAACTTTTACTGAGTACGCTACCAGAAATAGGGCCCAGAACATGAGTTTTCCGTGTCAAGAATGTGCTGTAAAGATCTGTTCAAGTGACTTCAGCTGATACGGGGTCATACTGGAAAACAAAAAATGTGTTCAGGCCTAGTGATGCAAGAACCCTATTATCAATTTTTCTTCAGGAGGATCTAACCCACCAAATATTTTGCTAGACGTCTAGTCTGCCTGTGAGTTGTAAAGCTGCTGCAAATCAGACTTTGATCTCATTTGTAACCAGTATATGGGACCAAAGCAATGCTTCTCAATCATTCCTGAGTCACCTGACCACTTAGTGGGCTGATGAGGCATTTAATAGATCAGCTGTTATATTTTGTGAGGCCTTTGATAAACACATGGGTACCTTGACTTCCATTGCTTTTCTGAACATGGTATAGAACTGCTGATTGACAAAGATAGTATCTATGGTGTTTTATGAAATGAGGTAAACAATAAAAAGGGTGTAGCTGTTGGACTGAGTATACCAAGACTGGGTTTGCACATACCTGTTGTTCTAATACGTGTCACAGAAAATGACATAGGATTAGATATCCGCATCTTTAAAAAGCACTCAACCTGCTTCATGTATATCCTACAGAAAAACTGCTGGCTGGAATCCAGCCCGCAGTAACTAATTTTGAAAAGCTTGGTATGTTTCCTACTGCAGATCTTCCTAGTTGACACCTTCAGTAGTAAGGGCAAGGAGTTACTTTAGTTCACCGACAGCTATCTGGAGCCCGGTAGGCAGCTGATAAAGGGAATAGCCACAGCAAACCTCCACGTTTGCATCCCCTGTGCCTCAGCCATGCCACACAACACAGGTGTGTCTTTGTGGGTGTGCATGGCCAAGAGGACATCTGCCAGAAGACATCGCTACGTACCTCTCAACATAAATACGACCTGTGCTGCCATCGGGGTGGGAGTTACATGTTCCACAGTGACAACAAAAATCAGTGGTCATGTCTTTTCTGAAGGAACTGTTCTGCCAGAAGCAGGGAGCAGTAGAAGGCCTCTGAGCTCACCCTCTGCCTGCTCCTTGTCTTGGGTCATCCCTGGCTCTCTCTACATGGTCCTACTTGATCTCAGTAAGGAAAAATCCACAGGTGGAAACCAGGGGATTCTATCCTCAGCTCAGGAACCTGTGTGTAGGTAGCATATAGGTTATTACAGATGTTCTAGGAAATAATGAGAGAGGGTGAGAGAGAGATTGCTAGGAAGGAAATAGACTTTAGTTTAATCATATTGGTTTTCTTCCTGAAAAAAAATACATGGTCACTGACATTTCAATGAATATATTTTATCTTTTGTTCCTCAGTTGTTCAGTGTATTCCTGAGACTTTGCAAACCCAACTGTATGAGTTATTTTGGTTTCTTTCTTAAATACAGATCTGAAAGTCTAGTTAAATTGACATTTCTAAGATTCCCCTTACTGTGATGTCATGGTGTTCCCCCATGTGCTTCTTTTATTATCAGGCTAAATGAAGTTGATTTCCAAAGCGCCTTTGTGGTTCTTGGACCACTAATATTGCCTGCAGAGAGAAGGTACGAAACAAGAATGAAGTTTTTTGTCCAGAGATGAACAGTGTATGAGTCAAGAGCTTTCCCTTTCTACAGCTGAAGTGTGGCATATGTTTTCTTTCTGTCCTGTGAAGCACCAAATACTTGCTGTTCCTGGAGGTGAGATTTCAGGCACAGTGCCCTAGCTGCCCTGTTACGTTCTGGGTTAGAAACGAAGAGAGTATATAAGCAAAGCTCTACGCAGGGTTGCACGACCCAGAAGTTACAGTAGTTTGGGCGGTCTGAAACCCAGCGTTTGATGCCTGCTCACTGCAGACGCTGTTATTACGGACAATATGGTGGGAATGAGGGAGGCTACTAACTTTCCTGTTCTCCTCTGAGCATTTGAATTCAAAACTCTTTTAATTTAATATAGAAGCATTTTTTGCTTTTTACACATGGGACTTACTTGTGATTCCCTTTAACATCTATATTCAGCTGTGAGTAAAGTCAATTTTTGTCTATGCTTGAAAATATTGCACAAATCTGTATTCAGAATTGCTAGAGATAATGGATACTCAGTGGGGCGTTTCCAAAAGTGTACCAGTGTGAATAGCATAATCTGGACAATGCGGCGTTTACGGCAATTGCTATTTCCAGGGCTGCTTTGAATTACAGCTGTAGTAAGCGGCCAGTTCACCCCATCCCTAACCAGAAGCTGAAGAGATCACCCACCCGAGCAGCCGCCCCCTCGAGAAAGCAGGAGGGGAAGGGTCTGTCCAAAGGGCTAGGAAGCATTTACCCAGAAAAGCTTTGGTGGCCTGGAATCAGTGCCGCAAAATCTGCAGTCCCATTGCCATGCATCGCCCTTCCAATGCTGCGCAGAGGTGCAAGTCATGCAAAGTGGGAACCGTGACCGCTATCTTCTCTGGAATTAAGTGTAAAACATTTTTGTTAATCCAGGCTATAGAAGTGACTGAACAGAGTGGTGGAAAAAAAGGGCTGGCACTTCTTGCAACTTCTTGCATAGGAATCAAGTATTCAGATTTCCTAAAAAGCTGACATAGTTTTGCCAAAGGCAGAATCGCTGGCAAACCACAGAGCCTTGAAAAGGTTTATGAACAGCGAAACCACATCTCAAAGGAGGTGACAATTTATACTATTTGTGTTATTTTGATTTGTAACGCTCCCTGATTTTTTGCTACGACTTACACTTCTTAAGGAAAATAACTAATCATATGACAAATCACAGGGCACAAGTCTTTTTTTCCACCAGAGATTTCAGTGCACTGCAGGTGACCAGCCATTGCATGCTCTGGGAATGTCTTAAGAGTGACAGCCAAATGAAATGAAGAACCGGTTTTTGCATGCACAGTGATGACAATCACAAGTAGGCCACAAACAGTCAAGAGGACTTGGGTCCAGTTAGTCCTAACTTGAGGCAGGGAAAATGGACTAGACAAGCCTGCTAGAACACCTTACTCTTCCTGTGGGGCTTGAGCTCTTAACTGACTCCAGGCAGGCAGAAGCGGACAGCTGGGTTGTTAGCAGTTTTGCATCCTGATGGCTCAGACACCTGGGACTGCTGATTCCGTGGCCAGAAAACAAGGCAGCTCTGGATGTATGCTGAGCAGTTGTAATGACCCCGTCTTTTGTAACTCTAACTTAAGTCAAATTAGAGTTAAAAAGTTACTTTAATTAACCTGCAAGTATATACAGGCACACAGTAGTTAGGACTTCCAAAACCATGACCTGAGGCGAACCTCGAGTTTTGTTCGTCGCCATGCAAGTAATTGAGAAGACACCGAGTACCTCCTCTCTGGTGTAGCAAGACAACTGCAGGCCATTTCAGTTAGCCTGCCTGCCGGCTGGCAGGGCGCAGGCAGCAGCCGTTCCCCGAGGCTGGCATTGCGGGTTTCACACCTCTGCTCCCTGCAAAGCTGGAAGTCAGGAGGGCGATTTCTGCAAGAGGGGTGTCCCGTAAAGCTCTTCCTCGCAGCCGGCCCGGAGGAGGTGGGGTACCACCCACAGTCGCTGACACGCCACACGAGGCACTGTCAAGATCCACACCAGTGGGGAAACAGTCCACGAAGCAAACACTGCTTTGCCCAAGTACAACTAAAAACAATTAAACACAGAATAATTTAAAAAACCTTTTTATTTAGACAACACAAGAAGAGCTAGATAGGATTTATGAGCTAAGTTTTTTGGTTGGAGAGCCAATGTGTACTTTAAAGCATCTTAAGAGACCGAGAGGATACAGTCTTGAACAGCATGTTGTAATCATTTGTAAAACTGCATGAGAGATTTTTTTAAACCAATTACCTCCTGTCCGTTCAGGGACGGATAAGCCCCCAGCTAAAATTCCTTTTCATCCCGGTGCTTGTAACGATGAAGATGAAATGTGATTTTCCTCTCTAACAAGTGCTCCAAAAAGCAAAAAAGAAAAAGCATGTGTTTCTCTGTTATGGAAAATAGGTCTTGGCATGCTGGAAATTCTGCATTTTACTTATTTTCTACCACAAATGCCCCATTTTTAAAGAAATGAATAATGTAATCATTTGCTCCGATTTATGTTTTCTTTTCTGCCTCATTCGGCACTAATGCCGTGTTATTACAAGAACAACTGTTCCCTGCAAAAGGAATGATCTTTAGACAACTCATCCAAAAGCTTTGAAGTCACTGGGAATGAACTGAAAAGGAAGGCAAGAGAAGCTGTGTACATGAGCAGCAATTGAAGACTTTCCCACTGAGCGGGCAGATTTTCTACTCGTCACCTGATGACACGGAGCTGCAGTTTCCTACACCTTCTCAGACAAAAAGAAAAACTCTTCTGGGTAGGGTACCAAGTACACAGCTTGCTGTTTTCAGGTCAGAAGTCAGGAACGATAATAAAATGTGGGTCAAAGAGGGCACAACCGAGTCCCGGGAGCAAATTCAGAGCCTGGGGACGTCTTCACTGGCAAACGTCCCTGGGATTTGAAACGGCCAGGCGCACCATCATCATCATCATCATCAGGGTAACGGCAGTAGTAACGAGTGCCACAGCTCCCGCGCTCTCGAGGTTCGAGACATGTGCTGGCAAGCCAAACGGCAACGAGGAGTGTTTTATAAACGAACTCGGAGAAGAACGTGGAGGGAATTAGTGTCAGGCATGTGTAAAGAGGGTTCCCTTTCCCCTCTCCAACGCCTACAATTACATCTCAAATGTGCTAATAAAATCCAGTGGAGACAGTGGGGTTTTTTCTCTTTGTCAAAGTATGTACCTTAAGCATGCTGCTGTGACGCCTAGGAAAAAAAAAAAAATCAACTTTCTTACACTTCGAGCGGCCACGCAACCCCCAGAAGCGAAGCCGCTGCGCCCCGCTTGGACAGAAGGGCCGAGGACCGTGCCTGGCTCCCGGGCAGGCANTCCCTGCCCCCGGACCGGGGCCGGCGCTCCCCCCCCGCCGGCCGGGAGCGGCCCGCCGCCCCTCCGCCCGGCTCCCGGCGGCTGTGCCCACCTCAGAGGTGCGGGGCGTAGAAGGGGCCGAGGTACGCGGGGCCGAGGAAGGGCGCGAAGGGGCCCCCGCCCAGCGGGAAGGGGGCGGCCGGCGGGACGAGGACGTTGGCGGCGGCGTAGGAAGGGAAAGTCTGGAAGGGCAGAGCGCCGGGGCCCGGCGGGCTGGGGCTGC